>VUQH01042763.1:0-17212 GCA_015106775.1 Etroplus canarensis | reverse complement strand
TTGGGCAGTTCCTTCCACCTCATGATTCTCATTTGCTCTGACATGCACTGTGAGCTGTAAGGTGTGTGCCTTTCCCAATCAAGTCCAGTCAGTTTAATTAAACACAGCTGGACTCCAATGAAGGCGCAGAACCATCTCAAGGAGGATCAGAAGAAATGGACAGCATGTGCGTTAAATATGAGTGTCACTGCAAAGGGTCTGAATACTTATGACCATGTGATATTTCAGTTTCTCTTTTTCAATAAATTTGCAAAAATTTCTACATTTCTGTTTTTTTCTGTCAAGATGGGGTGCTGATTGTACATTAATGAGAAATAAAATGAACTTTTTTGATTTTGGCAAATGTCTGCAATGACACAAAGAGTGAAAAATTTAAAGGGTACAAGTGTAGCCCCGTTCCCCTGGCACTACGGCATTATGTTTGTGATGGTGTTAGAGGGGGCAAGAAAAAAAAAAAACTTGTAAGTTTTTTTCCCCCCTCATCTTGTCGCGCCCCTGGTACTCCACGGAAGGGGGGGGAGAAGTCAACCAGCTGTGCGGCTGGCCGACAAAAGCTTGGATTGAGGGATGACTTTCAATAGATCGCAGCGGTGAGCTGCTCTGCTACGTACTGTGTGTGTGTGTGTGTGTGTGTGTGTGTGTGTATATATATATATATATATATATATATATATATATATATATTTTACAGCATCCGAATTAGAATTGAAGTTGTCTTATAACTCCAAATATCTGGACCATCAACTAGCCATATCACTGTTCTGTATCAGTCAATATTAATGTAGCTCATTTGTAGTTTTTAAGTTTGATCATTTGTTTTTCTAAGAAATGACATCCACCGTGTTTTCTGACCTGCTCTTCTTTGCTGTTAGCTTGGCTGTCATAAGGTTAATGGGGAAAAAAGAAACTTTCTTGCTGCTCTATTTAGTAAGTTTTTCTCTGTTAAGTTGCATCAAGCGATGCTTTTTGCATTTCATTCAGAATTTTGTAAGGATGAAAGATTGTGACTCAGCAGCAGTTTATCTTGAGGAGCTGAAAGTGCCTGTATGACATGCAGAAGTCAGGGAGGCTGTGTCATGTTTGTTTTTAGCACTTCTATTTACAATCATTCATTGGAAGGACTCATGGGAGCAGATGTGTTGTTTGTGTGAGTTATTTCATGCAACTTAAATTTATTTAGAAATTATGAGGGAATCCCTATCTCATGGGGACAAAAACTCCCCATTATTAAATTAAAAGAAGTTATTGCTTAAATTAATTCCGGGTTTAAGTAAGTAATAAATATTATTGTAGTATGTCTTCAGGAAAAGAGCGTAAGTCAAGGTTAAATCCCCTGAACTTATGGACGCATGATCATGCCCGTTTTTCTTTTACTATTCATGCATGAACAAAGTGTTTCTAATTTGCAAGTGCAGTTCCACAGCTGTGTTTCAGTCATGCAAAACAGTAGCAGTCTAAAGATCAGATCAGAATACTTTATTAATCCCCACTGACACTGGAATATTGATACAGCTTTTGGGAAATTTTAAAGTACACAACTGGCAGTTCGATTTTACATATTGTTAACATCTCTCATAATAGCAATACCTTTAACAAAGATCATCAAGATGATCAAAAACTGCTCGATCTGGAATAAGACAGCTGAAGGCTTTCATATGAGTCAGTAAACTGTGTCAGAGCTTCAGTCAGTTTATTTTAAGACAATTTAAATGAGGAACTAGCATCACACACACAGTTATAATCCTAATAAAGAACAAAATATCTCAAACAGGAAGGCACGCTTTCAGTGGTCAGCCTCTGCTGTGCTCTCTGTCTTTTTACGGCCTCTCCATGATGTGCTGGACAGGTTCAAGAGCACCTCCAGCAGCAGACTCATTCCACCACAACGAACCACAGAACATCACAGGAAATCACTCCTACCTGTGGACATCACACTTTACAACTCCTCACTATGACATCTGAACTATTTTCACCTCCCATGTCTTTATATACCGTATATAGTATTGTTTAACTTTGAAGTATTTCTCTGAAATTGAACTTGATGCATGCTTGTTATAGGTTTAATCTTCATTTTTCTGGCCTCATTTATATAAAAAACAAAAATCCCCACTCACACTGTTGGTGGTCTTTTTTCCTTCAAGCCTGCTGAAACTAGTGGGAAGTTCTTGCTGCTGAATGAATTTACCTTCAGCTGTTCCCTTGTATTTTCCTCAAGGGGTCACCACATCAGACTAATCTGCTTTGGTAATTTGGCAGAGGTTTTACGCTGGATGCTCTTCCTGACGTAACCCTCAATGGTGAGGGAGGCTTTTGCCCCCACCAGAATTCAAACCAGGGACCTCTGGCCTGTAAGGTGAATATGTAAACCACCGCACTATGGGGACACTCGTGATGTTATACTGCCCTCTTCTGGATTTAAACATCCTCTGTTTTTTTTTAATTTATTTTTTACCCTTTGTATTAAAGCAAATTCTTACCTTCAGAGGCTGATCATTATTTGCCTGTCTTGCATATTATTCCTGCATGACCCCACAATCTGTTTCACTGTCTTGCTCTCACAGGGTGACCAGATCCCAACAAGGGGCACACCTGTGGTTGTGTGGGACAATGCAGGAAAAAAGGGCAAAAGAAAAGAAAGCTGAAGTTTGCTGGGTTAATTGTATTTGATTACAGGAGCAGATGTGATTGTCATTTCCTGGCTATGGTTCTTAAGCAAGGCGAGGGTGCCACTCGTCGCTGGATCGCTGCTTGGGCAAACAACTTCCCCTTTTGGACCCATTACTAAGGACCGTGCCTCGGACCCACCCCCTGGATTCGCCAGTAACCCCGAGAGAAAGAGCTTTGTAGTTTTCCTCCTCAAGGCCCCCCTCACTGACTTGTGTGCACCACTTCCCTTACAGCCCTGTACAGCACCACTCCCCTGAGCACCCTGAACAACTGAACCTTTACTGTAAATAAACTGACTGAACTGACACTGCAAACCACATTTAAATCCTTCTGTCTGAGAAACCAGGACAAGTGCAGATGTTTCCCTTTGTGGCTTGTGGTTGTCAGTTCTGTTTTTGCCTTGAATGTGTTGGGATCCACATAAATGGGTCATGCATGAAATTAACTTTTCCTTATTTCTATTTACTGCTTCTTTACACATTTACTCCCTGCCATTACATCATCTATTATAGTTTTGTGATAGCTGCAGTCATGCAGTCAGATTGCACTTAATGTACACCTGTGACACAGAAAAATCTCCTGAAAAAGAAAATAGTTAAAACAGTTTCAGCCTGTGAACCAAACCATGTGAATTTATCCAACACTCCAGACTCCAGGACTCTCAGAATGCAGTTTATTTTTTAGTTTAACACATCTGCACAAAAGTCCAATGGCTGAAAAGATGAACTTGTGTTTAAAACAAACTGAGAAGAATCATGAGTTTCAATAAAAAATGTATGTTCAATATAATTTTCCATGTAAACTGTCTTGGGTGAAAAAGCAAAAAAGATTTAGAAGAGTACAAAATAGATTTTTGAAGATATTCCACAGCCATCATGCTGGAGTAAAGGCTTTATTATCTTCTGTTCCAGCAGTTTGTCCTCACAGAATGTCTAGTTTCAGTTTGATTTTCATGTTCTGATGTGAGTGATTCATTACAGTCCTTAAGTACAACCAAAGACAGCAAGAATCACTGTCAGCAGGAGCTTCATGTAGAACAAAACAGTGTGCTGCAGGGTTGATATCCCAGTCCATCTTCAGTCTGTGTGCAGTGAGATGAAGATCCAGACTGGAGGGAAGCAGGAAACTCGGCATCTCCGCTCTGAGTCCAGAGCAGATCTGCTGCAAGCAGACAGGGTTGTTCTGTTCATCTTCATGTTGGTTCATACTGAGGAGAAAAAATTATTTATTTAAATCCCAAACCTCTTGCGCATTTGTAGAGCAGTGTAGCCCAGTCAGAGAGTCAGTGAACATTTCAAAGAACAACTGACTGCTGTCTTACCTGTCGGTGTCGGCACCTCATTCAGTGCTATTGTTTCTTTTTCTTTTTTCTTAATGAAGTAAGATAAGAGTGACATAATTAATATCAATAACATCTCTACATTGGGGGTGGGGCCCCATCAGACGTCACTGGCACAAAATGATCACCAATTCAGTTAGACATTCATATTTCTTCATGACTAGCTAATATTGTTGTGCATTTGGGACATATAATAGCAATTGTCACGCATTCCAGATATCTAACTATATCTGCTTTATCAAAGTCAGGACTGCTCCTAACAGTCTATCTTTGGTGTGGATGGGGACCCTCAGCCTTTGTTTGTTTCAGTGAGCAGCTGAAAATGGCAAACAGACAGGTGTTAAACATAATGCTTTTCTACTCTGACTGGCCACTCAAAGCACTTTTTACCACGTGCCTCATTCACCCATTCATACAGCGCTATATTCTGCGCATTTAACCACATTTAACTATCATGCAGACTGTCACAATCCAGTGGATACATCAGGAGAATTATGGATTATGTGTTTTGCCCAAGGACACATCAGCATGTAGACTGGAAAAGCCGACGATTGAACCATCAACTTTTCTATAGAGTGTTTTTCACGAACACCCGCATATCCGGTCTGGAACCAGAAGTGGCGCCATCTTGAGATATAGCTCACTCAAAACATACAGGATGCATAAGGAATCATGGACAAAAACTCGAAATTTCACTATAAAGTTTCAACATCTGATTGCAAAAATTCACACACATCTGCACGGCTGTACAGAAAAAGACTGGATACCAAAGGAAAAGAACGTTACGTGAAAAAACTAAAGTTAATTGGGGATGAAGATCCCTATGAAATGATCTCAGTTTGTTCAGTGGTTATCTTGAAATATTGCCTCCTGTAAGTATATCCGGTGTCACAGCCATTGACATACAGTATGATACTGGTGTTCTTTAAATAGTATTAAGTATTGCCTTGGCATAAGCTTTCACATATTAAACTTTATCAAACCTGAACTATTCAATTTGTGACCTTACAGCCAATACACTTATGTAACAAAAAGCAGGTGAAAATGTCAACATGAAAAACGTACCAGCTACAAAATGAGCTGAGAAAATTCAGATGTTATCCACATTCTTCCATCCAAATTCTGATTAAGGCTTGCAATCCATAATCGCCTCCTTTCTTTAAATAATTTCTCTGTCTGCTCTCCCTGACTTTTCACAACTTTGGGCAGACGGTAGTACTGTAGACGTTTTTCTCTGTCTGAGCGATTGTGACAGCCGAGGACACGGCAACAGTTAACCATTTTGCATTTTCTTTTTCAAACTTTGTGGTAAACTGTTCATTGTTTGTTTTGACTGGTGAGTATCTCCAACATGTCCGACTTCTGGTTTGGTGACGTCACGTGAAAACACTCTATTGGAAGATGACCTGCTCTTCCTCCTGAGCCACAATAATGAGTTGCTGGGCCTGATGAGGTAGGCCTTGTGCTTACAGCAACCAACGAAATGTACCGCTAACTGATTTGACTTAAGTCAAGATGATGCCAATGGTCTTTTCAATTATGCTACACTAAACTAGCTGTGTTATGTTAGCCACCACTGGGAGAGTAATAAATTAGAACAAGTTGCAACTTATTAAAATCTGGATTTAGCACCTTGCTGTCCAGAATATTTCAAAAGAAAAACATGGCTAACTGTAAGTGTTGCCAATAAAAGTCCCTTTGCTGCTTTCCTCTCCTGCTCTTTGGAGGGGACACTGCTTGGACCACCTCAAGGTTCAAGGATCTGAAACATTTTTTGGAAGGGCTGGCAGTGATTTACATGTGGAAAATGTCATTAGATTAGAAGGGCTAATATAGTGGATAGAACAGATTAATGAACAGATCAATGCTGCTAACAAACATGCCATTGACTTTCATGTTCTTGGATTCATGCACAAACAGAGGAATTTGACAGCAAGATGTTAGACCAGTTTGCCCAGATGTAAGATCATGTGCAACTTTTGTTTCCAAGCAGTGAGCTTCGCTGAAGAGCTAAGTTTGCATTATCGCAGGTTTACTTTGACAATAACCAGAGAATCTTAAAGCTCTGCAATGTTGCTTTGGATATCTTATAACATGTACAGCTTAAGAAGACTGGATTTGTGATTTGATGTGTATAACAGGGTAATATACCAATTCTGTGCGCTCAAACGCTGTTATTGATAATGCCACACATCTGTCTCCTCCTCCACCTACATCTGTTTCTGTTATATCAACGTCTGCTTATGATTTAACTGATGAGGTTCATTTGTATTTGGATTCCCTGAGCTTGTAATTTCTATTTTGGTGTTTGTTGTGCCCCACCAGGTTTTCTGTGCCAGAGATGCTGCTGATTAATATGATTACGTAATTATTTTGATAAATCAGTGTTGTCATCTGCTACAGTGGACTTTCCAGAGACATTCAAACTTACCCTCTTCATTCCAGTCAGGACTATACCTCTGGAGTTGTCTTTCCAAAAACAAAACCAATAAAATACATCAGTGTTCAAATATTATCATCCATCAAAATCATGATATCATTAAATGTTCTCTGCAACGTTGTGTCATCCTCACCTTTGTTCAGACATGGTATCTTCTTTCTGAAGGAAAATACATTTATAAATATGGCAATTAATAAAACCAACAACAGGCAGCCGGTGATGATCCAGATGAATGTCGCATTAAAAATTTGTTCTTCACACTGAGCATCAGTTGAAGAATTTCCTGCTCTTATCAGCTGAAGGTTCAGTGATTCACATCTGGAAGGAAAGAGGGACATTTTTAAAGGATAATGTACAGATGTTCCACTTTCACTGCAGCTGGAAGAAATCAAATGTGTCCATGTCTGCTGTGAAGCTTCGCTTACTGTGTGTGTGGCTGACAAGATGTTAAATATCCATTTGAAAATGTTCCACTGCTGCAGTCAGAGCACTCAGTGTCTGTGGAGGCTGTTCCTACACAAACACAAAGTTAACACTGTTTTCAGCGTACAGATCATATTATGATATTATGAAGTGTGTTCCTCACATCTGTCTGATGATTTCATTCTGTGATTCTGCTTTAAAACAACTTGAACATATGTCTGATAATACTTCTTTGTTTCAGGTTCCAAATATGATCATTCTTTATTGGTTCTGTGGGCTGTGGGTTAATGACTGAGAGCAGCCGCACTGGGAAGCTAAATAGCATTCAAATTCAGAAACAAAGCAGCTTCTGCTGGCGAGAACACTGAAATATCCTACACACATTGTTTCATTCTCCTTATTCTCACTTTTCTGAGTTTTTTTTTTTAAATCATAGTTTGTGAAAAAGAAAGAACACTCACTATAATTGCATAAACTACACCTTTGTTTTTTCCCAAAGGGCTCGCCATCATCGGGTTATTAGCAGGTCTTAGAATCAGGTAGACAAAATGTTGTACAAGCAACAACACAGGACATATTACCCTATGGTCTGTGGACTGGTATTTATACATGTATGTACTTTTCAGCTGCTCCCTTGCATTCTCCACCAAGGGGGAGAACCACAGCAGATTAATCCGCATTGGCAATTTGGCAGAGGTTTTACGCTGTGTGCCCTTCCTGACGCTACCCTCCACGGTGAGAGGGGCTTGTGTTCCCACCTGGAATTGAACCAGGGACCTTTTGCTTGTAAGGCGAATGCACAAACCACTATGCTACCACCTGATATTTATATATAGTGTTTTTCTATTATAACTGGGCACTCAGTGTACTTATTTACTACAAGCCTCATTCACCTATTCATACACATTCATACTCTGATGGATCTAAGGGGAGCAATTTGAGGTTCAGTGTCTTGTCCAAGGACACCAGGGATCAATCCACCAACCTTCCAGTTAGAAGGCAAGCAACGTTACCTCCAAAGCCAGTCGCCCAAACCAAAGCTATCTGTTTAACCAAAAACAATCCAAAATGCAGAAGCAATGTACAAAAAACAAAGTTCACCCTTAATTATTCCATAGGAAGGAAGAGAGTAAGCCAGCAGCCAGGTGCTGCTTATCAAATACAGCTGATTAACTGATCAGCCAGTGTGACCACCTCTATAAAAGCAGAAGTTTTAGGACTTGCATTAAGGTGTGTGTTAACAGTGTCAAGGAGCAAAAATAGAAATTATGTTAGAGAAGCAGTCATTGCTGAACATCAGTCTTGAAACAGTTATATGAGCATTATATCTCCATTGCCGCACCAAGACTCTGGAACAGTCTTCCCTCTTTTGTAAAATCCTCTTCCTCTTTAGAAATCTTCAAATCAAATTTGAAGCCCTATCTATTTTCAAAGGCCTTCGGATCTCTTTGACACTGCTTTTATTCTGCTTTAGCTGTTCTGGTTTTTTATCTCATTTGATGATGCATGCATGTGTATATGTATACACATATTTATGTCCACGTGCGTACCCATGTGTGTGCATATGTGTGAGTGTGTGTGTGAGTAGGTGTGTATATGTATACTTATATGCATATATATGTGTGTAAATACATACTTGTACAAACAAGTGTATATGAGAGTCTGCTTGTGTGTGTATATATATGGATGTTTTGCAATGCTTTTTACCTTATCTATTTTAATTTCTTTCTTTATTTGATTATATTATCCCTCTGTTCAGCACTTTGGCCGACACTTGATGTATTTTAAATGTGCTATATAAATAAAGCTGACTTGACTGACTTCACTTGACTTCCAAACAATTTAAAATCTATCATTCTATAGTGAGAAATATTATTCACAAAGGAAAACATTCGAGACAGCTGTCAGTCTTCCCAGAAGTGGACATCCCAGCAAATTCACCAATGCTAAGAGAAACTGCAAAAAAAAAAAACAAACACCCAAGAACTACAGCTCAGACTCTCAGACTCTACAGGCCTCAGTTAGCATATTGCCCATTAAAGTTCATGACAGTACAATTAGAAAAAGACTGAACAAGTATGGCTTGTTTGGAAGGGTTGCAGAGTTGCATCTGAACAAGCCACTGGACTTCTGAAACAATGTCCTTTGGACAGGCAAGACTGAAGATGTTTGGCAAAAAACTAAACATAGCATATCAACACACCTCAAATCACTGTCCCATGGTGGTGGAAGGGTGATGATTTGGACTTGTTTGCAGCCACAGTAACTGGGCACTTTTCTGAACACTAAAATATTCCAGAGTCAAATGTGAGACCATCTAACAGCACAGCAGCAAAACAAAAAGGAAAGAATCAAGGCACTGTAATAGCCCAGTCAAAGTCCAGACCTCAGCCTAACTGAAATGCTGTGATAGGATCTTAAGAGGGCTGTACATAAACAACTGCCCACCAACCTCAATGAATTAAAGCAAAAAGAGTGGGCCAAAACTTCTCCTCAACAATGTGTGAGATTGATGAAGCCAAAGAAAGCAATTATTTAAACGTTTTGCCGCTAGAGGTTCTACAACCTTTTTCACACACTGCATCTGTGTTTTGTCGTAGTTTTCCTTAAATAAGGAATAACAGTTTAATATGTCATGTGCTGTTGTTCATCTGAGGCGGTATTCAAATTTACAACCTGGTAAGGACAAGGGGACTTTTTTATTATGTTTTGATGCAATTCCCCCCTTGGGGTTAATAAAGTGTTCTGATTATGATTCTGTCATAATCAAAGTCAAAGAACCTAACCTTTCTGGCTGATGTATTGTCCTGGTTCACAGCTCCTGTGTTTATGTGCTGCTGCACAGCTGGCGCCTGTAGAGTCAATACAGTAGAATCCCTCCAGTGGTTCACAAACTGTGTCTGATGTTGTTGAACATGTCGTCTTTATCTTCAGACCAGAACCTGTCGGCACATACAGAGGATACACAAACACCTCATACCAACTGTCATGCAGCGTGATAAAGGGGTGATACACAACTTTTTTCTGCAGTTTATTCTAATATTCTACACACTGATCATTTCTGACTTTAGTGACTGCGAGATATTTAAAAATGTGACATAATAAAAAGCTCCAGTTTATGGATTCACAGCAAACATCTGCATAATTAACTTGTCTGGAAGGGATTTGATTAAACCTGATCATGACATCACACGGAACATCTTGAGGCTTAATCACATAAGAGAGTCAGGAATCTGTTTTGCTGTCACTGCAGTCATATGTTTTTGATTAACATAAAATCAGAACTCTCAAATACTCAAAAAAACTACCTGATTGACAGTTTGTACAGGAAACGCATGTTTTCAGTCCATTTGGCATATCCATGTAGGTTCCTTCTGAGCAAGGAAGACAAGATGTATCTTTTCCCTCTTCACAATCAATTTGAACTCGACTCCCTGTTAAAATAAAAGGCAGCAATTCATTTTCAGAAAATAATGTTTTCAATTATCTAAAATGTAGAATCTTGGTTGCTGTGAAGGTGTTTGAATAAAGTGACACAACTGTTGTCTACTACAATGCCATTGTTCTTACTGAGGGCGTTTTTACTATTTAAAACATATTTATGATTGAGTAAGAAAATCCCAATTAATTTCACACACAAACATAAACAACAGCATCACAGAGTGTAACACCAGGACTCCATATATAGTACCATGCAAAAGTCTTGAGCCACTCCTCATTTCTTTGCAGTGGCTTCCAAAAGTATTTACCCTCCTTGGCGTTCTCCTTATTTTGTTACAATCTGTAATTTAAATAGATTTAAATAGATTTTTTTTTTTAAATTTTAGACAATAATATTATAGGTCAAGTTGGTGAAGTGAAATAAAAAAATTTAAATTATCCAAAAAATTAAAAGTGTCAGATGATCAGAGTATATATTGATAAACACCTGTTCTGAAAGGCCCCAGAGTCTGCAACACCACTAATCAAGAGGTACCACCAAGGAAGTGAAACCATGAATACCAAGGAGCTCTCCAAACAGCTCAGGGACAAAGTTGTGGAGACCTACAAATCAGGGTTGGGGTATAACAAAGTATCCAAACTCTGAAAATCCCACAGAGCACCTTTAAATCAATCATCACAAAATGGAAAAAATATGGCACCACAACAAATCTGCCTAGAGAGGACTGTCCACCAAAACTCACAGACTGGGCAAGGAGGGCATTAATCAGACAGGTAACAAGGAGACCAAAGGTAACCCTGAAGTTACTGGAAAGCTCCACAGCAGAGACTGATGTATCTGTCCATAGGACCACTGTAAGCTGTACACTCCACACAGCTGGAAGAGTGGCCAGAAAAACTCCACTGTTATAGAAACATAAATAAATAAGAAGACACATTTAGCCTATGTTCGTACTGCAGGTCTTAATGCTCAGCTCCAATTTTTTGCAGAGATCTGATTTGTTTTCACATTATTTTCGCATCAGACTCTACGGCCCTGAAGTGATGCGCAAAAGAAGACGTGACGTCACACGCAGCACGCTGTGTTAACAGAAGTAAATATGGATGTTACACATGTCAACATGTGAGTAAAACCTCACTTTTTTTCCACTGATTAGCTCCATTAACGCTGTCTGCAGTATTTGTTTGGTCAGTTGTTCACGTTTAATCTTGCCGCATCTCGCTTCCTCTGGCGCAGAATGATGACATTTGCCTCATTTCACTTCACTTCAGTGACATAAAAGTTGGATGAAAGACAACATGACCATTCAGACTGAGGTCGCTTTGAAAAACATGCCATATGTATCTGATTCAGGACCATATATGAAAGTGGCCTGAATCTGATTTGAACAAAACCAGATTTGTGCTGTTCAGACTATCATAGTAAATCAGATATGGGTCACATATGGGCAAAAAAGTGGAAGAATACTTTTGCAAGCATCTTTATTTCCCATTTTCCTAGCAAAATACAAAGAGATGAGGGGTACTCAAGACTTTCACAGTGCTGTATGTAACAACCAAAGTAAAATGAGCCTTTGACATTCAGCTGGATCTTACCTGCAGGACACTTTTGACAGCATATGTATTTTGCCTGATATTCTGCTGGTGGACATGTGAGGGTGAGACCACTGAAGAAGTTCATCATGATTATCTGAGAAAAAAAAAGTTTTGTCACAATGAAAAATCTGCTGCCATTACAAGCACACTTCACAGAATGGCTCTGCTAACAGGGCACTAATGCACTTCCATACCATCAGAGATGCAGGCTTTTACATCTTTCACTGAGAACAACCTGGATGATCATTTTCATATTTGGCACAGAGAAATCAACACAGATTTTTTTTTTCTTGTTTTGTTTGTTTGTTTTGCTGAAAACAAGCTGAAATGTGGACTCATCTGACCACAGTCTTTTGGTGCTGAAATGATCTCAGGCCCAGAAAGAAACAGTGTTCCTGCACAAAGCTGATATAGACCAGCTGGCGGCTGCTCCAGACCACGTGCCGAAGTGTCCTTGGGCAAGCCACTGAGACCCCAATTGCTCCTGGTGCATCCATCAGAGTGTGAATGTGTGCATGATAGTTAAATGTGCTTAAAAGGTATAGAATAAAGCAGTGTGTAAATGAGTGAATGGGGACTGTAGTGAAAACACTTTAAGTGCTAAGTTAAAATAGGAAAGTGCTATATACAGTGCCACGTGAAAGTATTCATAACCCTTGAACTTTTCCACATTTTGTCATGTTACAACCACAAATGTAACTGTATTTTAATGGGATTTTATGTGACAGACCAACAAAAATTAGTGCATAACTGTGAAGTAGAAGGAAAATGATTCATGGTTTTCAACAGTTTTTACAAAGAAAAGACATGTACGTATTCAGCCCTCTTTACTCTGATACACTAAACAAAGTCCTGTGCAACCAGTTACTGTCAGAAGGCATCTATTTGCTAAATACACTCCACCTGTGAGTATTTTAATCTCAGTATAAATCCAGATGTTCTGTGAAGGCCTCAGAGGTTTGTTAGAGAACATTAGTGAACAAACAGCATCATGAAGCCCAAGGAACACACCAGGCAGGTCAGAGATAAAGCTGTGGGGAAGTTTAAAGCAGGGTTAGGATATAAAGAATATCCCAAACTCTGAACAGCTCACAACTGCAAACCTACCAAGACATAACCTAAACTGACAGGATAGCATTAATCAGAGAAGCAGCCAAGGAGCCCAAGGTAACTCTGGAGGAGCTGCAGAGATCTACAGCTCAGGTGAGATAATCTGTCCACAGAAGAACCATTAGCCATCCACTCTACACATCTGGCCTTTATGGAAGAGTGGCGAGAAGAAAGCCATTGTTAAAAGAAAGCCATAAAAGTCCTGTTTGTAGGTGAGAGACACAGCAAACATGTGGAAGAAGGTGCTCTGGTCAGATGAGATCAGAATTGTTCTCTTTCATATAAATATTTTTTACTTTTATATCAGGTGGCAGGTGAGGTATAAATACCTCACCTGCCACCAATTAGCCTGCTTAATGTGGTGTCTTCCAAACGGCTGTTATGTGAATATTCTGTGCACTTTTCAATCTTATTATAACTCTGTCCCAACTTTTCTTGAGTGTGTTTCAACCATCAAATTCTAATTTTGTGTATATTTACAACAATACAGCTAGTCTGTAAAACTACTGGAAATCTTTTTTGTACTTGTTGTCAGCTAAATCAGGTTCATGTGAATTCACATATCACAGACTTTCATTGTTGGATTTTGATAACTTTCCCAACTTTCTTGGAATTGGGTTTGCATTTTACCAGCAAAGTTGCAACTGTCAAAGGTTTTCTTCTGGAAGTCATTTTATCTGGCATGTTCAACATTTTCTTGAACTGAAGACCCTCTGAGATTTGGGATGAGGTGAGTTGTATCATTTAAAACAGCAGGACAACATCTGGAAAAAAAAAAGAATTAAGTGAGCAGCTGGAAAACTGGTTACTGTAGATAGGAGACTAACCATTTATGGTACAAATGAATCATGCTAACACTATGAAAAACCATCAGATCTCAATGGAACTAAAAAAATCATGCTGACATATATATACTGATATGGACTGGGTAATATGTTAGGCACAAAAGGATGCCACATCGTTTGATGGAAATGAAAACTAACAATCTACAGAGGCTGAATTCAAAGACACCCCAAAAATCAAAGTGAAAACATGATGCGGCAGGCTGGTTCATTTTGTCATGCTCCCACTGAGGATGGTGTCCTGAGGGATCTCCTCCTAGATCTGGTCCAGGGCATCACTGAGCTCCTGGACAGACATGACAAAACATAATGTCCCAGAGGCGTTCTGTTGGATTTAGGTTAGGCGAGCGCGGAGACGAGACAATGGTATAAGTTCTTTCATCCTCCTGGAAGTACCTGCATACTCTCACCACATGAGGCCACGCATTGCTGTGCACCGGGAAGAACCCAGGGCCCACTGCACCAACAGTTCTGACAGCGGGTCTAAGGATTTCATCCTGATACCTAACAGTAGTCAGGGTGCTGTCACCTAACCTGTAGAGGGCTATGCATCCCTCCATGGATGTGCCTTCCCAGACCATTACTGACCCACCACCAAACCGATGATGCTGAACAATGTTACAGGAAGCATAACATTCTCCACAGCTTCTCTGGACCCTTTCATGTCTGTTACATGCTCAGGGTCAACCTGCTCTCATCTGTGAAAAGCACAGTGTGCCAGACCTGACAATTCTGGTGTTCTTTGGTAAATGCCAGTAAAGCTCCACGGTGCCTGGCAGTGAGCACAGGGCCCACTAGAGGGCGACAGACCCTGAGGCCACCCTTATGAAGTCTGTTACTGATCGTCTGGTAACAGAGAGTCACATCAGTGGCCTGCTGGAGGTCATTTTGTAGGCCCATCCTGTTCCTCCTCGCACAAAGGAGCAGATACGGTCCTGCTGATGGGTTAAAGACCTTCTATGGCCCTGTCCAGCTCTCCTAGAGTAACTGCCTGTCTCCTGGAATCTCCTCTACGCTATTGAGACTGTGCTGGGAGACAAAAGAAACCTTCTGGCAATGGCACGTATTGATGTGACTTGATGATATGCTCTGATTAAACCGTGTTCCTTTAATTTTATTTGAGCAGTGTAAATTAATGTGTAAATGTCAGTGCTCGGCACTGCAATTAAGGTTCAGCAAAATCAAGAGCATAATTTTCTTTTTCATCTAGCCTTTTTTGTCAAAGCCTCAGCGAGACACTGGAGATGAGCCAAAGAGCCACATGTGGCTGCAGACACCCATCCTAGGCCCTGTTCCTTAAAGCAATTTAGGAGAAAACTCTGGGCGTCATAACCCAGCAATGACAGAAACTCTTGGTTTGGAATGTTGGACTGTTATGGTCTTTATTTACCCATGCCTTGTTGAAGCCTGGTATCTTATGATGGCCTTTTCTGATTTATCCACACAATGTAGTTAAACAAGAAGATTTTGTGCATGCGTACTTCACTTATTTGACTGACCTAATCAGCTTTTCTGGAAGCAAAAACCCAATTTTCCATTTGATAGTTAGGCAACGTAGAGCTTTAACCTGCTTTCTGAAACAGAGCCTGGTGTTTTTTTCTACCCGGACATAATGTGCAGAGAGGACTGACAAACTGCACAGTTGTGGAAGACTGCACAGAGTAAGGTTTTAAATTTTCTTAACTAAAAATTAATTTGAAGAGTGTAAAACACCAAAAATGAGTGTTACTGAGAGAGAAAACCGTTTCATAAAGGGCCAGATTAACTTGGGTAACAGTCATATCTGTACTGTACTTGTTTAATCTGTCAGTATGTGGCTGCTGAGCAGGTCGGAAGTAGCATCAGCCTTTGTCTAAATTCCCTTCAGTCAACAGATTATTAAACCTTACCCTCACTGTGTCTTGTTCAATAACAATGAGGTCAGTGTGATTTACATTTAAGACTGTCTTATTTCTTATTAAAACACATCTTCAAACAGGCATTTATTCACTGTTCACCGCAATTTAAAAAAATACTTCCGTCTCCATAAAAGTCTGCAGCTGCATCAGTAACAGTATAATAACTGTATCAGTGTTATACACACTGTCTGAAAATACTCTTGCAATGCATGTAGAGCTGAAGTACAGAACTTACCTGTGCAGGTTCCAAATAGTTCAAGACACATCACAGACTGAAAGTGCAGCCTGAGTCTAAACTGAAAGTGCAGCGTGAGTCTAAACTGAAAGTGCAGTGTGAGTCTAAACTGAAAGTGCAGTGTGCAGCACAGGGGAATTCCGTGTGAACCGTCAGACAGCTTGCGAGTGGCAGTGAGAGTCAACAGAGGTGGCTTTATTTGCATTGTTCAAAAGTTTGCTTTGTTCCTTCACTGCCTGCATTGCCTGCATTTTGAGATGAAACTTTTAATGTCAAATAGAATCTTTGCAAATCATGGAACACTTAATCTAAATGATCAAACTCAGTGTATTCTTAAGCATTTCTTGCAACCTTATTAGAAATGAATGAGTTTGAAGCAAAGCTAAAGGGTTTTTCCTTTTTGACTTTCATTTTTTCTGATGTTACTTGCAAAAAAGAGCCTTTTTACTTCCCTCAGCAGTCTGTCTTTGCTTACCCTTTCACATGAGGTCAGAGACAACACATATCCATTGTGGTTTCATTTTAGTCGTATTGTTTGTTTTGACTCACAACACTGTAATGTGAAAAATAAAAAGAATGTAACACCACATGGGACTTTCATTTCTTGTTTTCTTGTTTCCACTTCACACTTCAAGTAAAGTGTGCAGACACGTGTCCTTCTCTGATAACTTAGAATGATACACATTGGTGTGAAGCTCATTTTAAAAAGAGCCAGTAGACACTCCAGAGGATCCAGATAGAGCAGCAGTGGGGACACTGTGCATCAGAACAATGACAGGGGGCTGGCGGAGGTTTAGCTACTGTCCATATATTGTTCATTTTTACATCCTCTACAAACTCTCCCTTGGGATTATTGTGCACACTGCATACAGTTTCATTACAATGCAAACCATCTTTTTCTTCTTTCGGCTGCTCCCGTTAGGGGTCACCACAGTGGATCATCTGCCTCCATCTCACCCTATCCCTTTCATCCTCTTCCCTCAGAGCAACCCTCTGCATGTCCTCCTTCACTACATCCATGAACCTTCTCTGTGGTCTTCCTTGTCTCCTCCTGTCTGGCAGCTCCATCCTCAACATCCTTTGTCCAATATATCCACTATCCCTCCTCTGAACATGTCCAAACCATCTCAGCCTTGCCTCTCTGACTTTGTCTCCAAGCTTCTCAACATGAGCTGTCCCTCTGATGTACTCATTTCTAATCCTGTCCATCATGGTCACTTC
>VUQH01042760.1:6394-19418 GCA_015106775.1 Etroplus canarensis | reverse complement strand
GGGCTGCAGTCAAATTGTGTTTGCGGCTGAATAAATGAATGAAAGGCAGCGCAAAGGTAACCTGATCCGCGCGGGCCAGCCTCATTGTGCTCGGCTAGAGCTCGCGCTGGCTGCTCGCGCTCTGGTCGTCTCTGGAACGGGACAGAAAACACTCCCGGGACCTCGCGAGCCCTGCATTATTCAGCGCGCGTGCCTAGAAAAAAAAAAAAAAGAGAGAGAGAGAGAGAGCGAGAGAGAGGAGAGGAGGAGGAGACCGGCGGTTGGAAAAGCTGGCGGGTAAACGGAGCTCAGTCCCAGCTCAGTCCCACTCCGCCGTTACCGTTATGTCACTGCTGCCGTCCCGCGGTTTCTCCCGTTCGTTTGCGCTGGCGCAGCGGTTTGTTTTGTGAGGTGAACGCCGGAGAAGGAGAGGGAGAAAACGCAGGAAGAAAGCGCCCCCCCCCCAAAAAAAAACTAATCCCCGCTGTTGTCCCGTTAATTGGTCGGTCCTGCGGAGCTCCGGGGAAGCAGCGCTTTACCACACGTCTGTCTCCACTCAGGTAGGTTATATTATAACAAAGTAGTGCCTGAGTAGCAGTCCCATAAGTTTATGCTGGAAAGAGAACTCATATGCAGAGAAAGTCTAATGTTTGCTGGTGGTCCTCTGCGTTTATTGGCATGCTAAAGGCACTGTCGTATGTGTGTGTGTGTGTGTGTTTCTGGCTAATAGAAACAGAGCCTGTAATTACACTGATTAGCTTTAAAGTGGATACAGGATACAGCACTCTCCTCTCCTGAGAGGAGGTCAGTGGATCAGACTGCTTGCTGCAGTAGTCTCTACAGTCTGTCTCTCTCTCTTTGTGCTCCTCCTCCTCCTCTGCATCACTTTAACCTAGATATAGGAATGACCTTAACCTGGTTTTCATCCTCTGCATACTGAATGACTGGGCAGAGCCAGACAGTTCTGTGGATGCTGCCAGTTGTCTTCACTCTCACCAAAAAACAAACAAAACAATCATCTTGTTTTCTATAGTCCAGTCTTTTTATTATATCTTAAAGGCTCTTTATCTAGTTAGGTCACCCTGACCTGGTTTTGTTTTAGGTGTGCAGTTAAAAAAAGGTTTGTGCTATTGCACAAACACCTTGGTGAAGTTGCAGCACACACAGGTTCTGGCTCACCCCTATCAACAGCATTAAGCATACTGGTTGCATTTTGAATATCAATTCCATTATGTTAACATGTTTAAAAAGGCGAGGCAGTCATGAATGTGCTGGGTGTGCCACAGAGTAGTACGGTATTAAACTAGAGGGAGAGCCGCCACATGCAGCCAGACTTCATTTGTTTGCTACAGATTTGTTCATTCTTTCATTCTTTGCTCGTAGCTGTTGCCAAGCAACTTGAAATTCTTTACTTTGAAAATGTTCGTGCTTACCGAGGAACGGACATCACCAAAGCTGGATTTCTTTTTTAATCAAATAAATCAGCGACTTGGTGATCTTGAAAATGTTCGGTTATCCCCCACCATTTTCTATTTTTAATGAAGGTATGCAATGCTGCTGTTTGCAAAGTAACCGAACAACTTACCTTGACCCTGTTTTCTCATCACTTTCAGTCATGCTGATTGATTTTACTTCACACTAGATTTTCCTTGAGTACAGCTGACTGGTACAAGGCAAAAGGAATGACGGAGGCTTTGAACATCCTTAGGTTTATTTCAAGATTTTCTCTCATTTGACAGCTTATATTTATTTTGTACCCAGTTTGCATTGCAGTGACAGTTATACAGGCAAACGCAGCCAACTGGAAAGAGGAAATACAGCGATAAAGACATCATCAAAGCAGTGTGTCATTGAAAGCTGAGCTCGACCAATACTGAATTCTTAAGGGCTGATGCACAGGGAGTATAAATGGGGATAGCAACCATGACATCTTGCTATAAGGGCTGGATTTAAGTGTTTTGGCTGTTGCCGTCTTGGTATTTTTGAAACTGGACATGATGAGCAAGGGGTGGCTCTGATTGTAGAACGCCACCCATCCATCCATCCATTCTGCAGCTTAGCAGCTCTACTCTGAGCCCCTCCCAAGTGACCGAGCTCCTCATGCTGTCTCTAACAGAGAGCCCAGGCACACATTGGAGGAAGTTCATTCAGGCCTCTTAGATCTGCAGTCTCATTCTTTTGGTCACTACCCTGCGCTCGTGACCATAGGTGAAGGTAGGAATGTAGAGTTTCACTTTCACGCTCAGTTCGCTCTTCACCACAACAGACTGGTACAGCATCTGCGTCACTGCTGATGCTGCACTAATCCATCTGTAAATCTCCTGCTCCAATCTCTTCTCACTCATGAGATATCTAAACTCCTCCGCCTGGGGCAGTGACTCCTCCCTGGCCAGGAGTGAGCACGCCACCCTTTTCCGGCTGAGAACGTGGTCTCAGACTTGGATATGTTAATTCTCATCCCAGCCACTTCATATTTGGCTGCAAACTTCCCCAGTTCCAGCTGGTTGACAAATCTGGTTCATTGTTGAAATTGTATGCTTATCACCTTGGATAAGCCTCTTTTCTGACTTTAAGAATGCCCACAATTTACAAAATGAAATTCATGTTTCACAGAGGTCATAGAGAAAGGGAGCCAAGACCATTTCACCATAGACTTCTGTACAATTAGAAGTCTTTTTGCAACCAGAGAAGTTTTGCCCAGCTGGCCATTAAGAAGATTGTATGTTTAAGGCACTTACACATGGACTTCTCTTTTCAGACCCAGAAGCTAAGTCCATCTTTTATATCATCTGTGGGCTGATTTGAATACTTTTTATGCCTGTTTTTGGAGTTGGGTATGGGATGGCAGCAAAATGGATCAGTGGTTAGCACTGTTGCCTCACAGAAAGAGGATCCTGGGTTCAGCCCCAGGCTGGGGTCCTCTGTGCTGAGCTTGCATGTTCTCCCTATACTAGTGCTGGTTTTCTCCAGAAGTTACAGTTCCCCCTGCCACAGAAAAACGTGAGGTTAATGCTTTTTGAATCGGCCCAGGACATTCACACTAAAGGGATTCTTTCACTGAAAAAGCACCTTCAGCTGTTCCCTTATATTTTCACAAAGGGTCACCTCAGCAGGTGAATCCACATAAGTAGTTTGGCAGAAATATTACATCAGATTTCCTCTTGATGACGCAACCCTCCCATTGCAGGAGGGACTTGTGTCCCTACCTGGACTTTAACCAGGGACCTTATGCTTGCAAGGCAAACAAGTAAACCACTACATTATAATGACTCTATGAAGTCATGATTCTGTAATTTCTTGGTTCAAAAATTATGTTGTCAGTATTCTTTAAATCAGCGATTCTCAAAGTTTTTCTGGTATGCCCTGCTTTAAAAGTAAAGAAATCAAATCATGCCTCCTCCCATCCTGCAGCAGTTCTACGCACCAAGAGTCAGACCCTATAGCTTATCAGTGTGCCTATTAGAAGCAAAAAACCATAACTGATTTAAATTTGGCCGCTATCCCAATCAAGATTACCTTCTCGCAAAGCACTATGCCTCACCCAGAACTCCTGTATCATAAATTATCCCACTTGGTCACTTTAGTCTCTACAATTGCTTGGTCTCCAGAAGCTTAAAATTCTTCTCATATAGAACCATAGAGCAAAGAACAAATGGCACGATCATGAAGCAGGTAACCAGGGGTATGGTCGAGATTTAGGTCTCTTTTTTATCCCTCAGACTCTGTTTAGAAAAGCTGTTCCGTGTTTTGTTGGGTCATCATTTGAAATCAGCAGCTGATTCTGGAAATAACGAAGCCAAGCAGCAAACTGCCAATTCAGACAGAGTGTTTGCCAATACCTCTGTTGGGCTCAGTGACAGAAAAATCACAGCCAGCTCTCCAATTCGATTCTGTAGTCGATGACAGGAGGTACCTACCACATAGTGAATGGCCCATTGAGGTAGTCAGTGTCTGTTAGAAAAACACATTTTCCATCCCCCCCTCACAGCACTGTGGAGTGTGTGAGATCATTGACAGGAACAACAAAGTTATCAGTGATGTCTTCCTCAAATCTCTCCTACTTCCAGGAAAGCACGCTCGCACACACATACACACACACACACACACACACACACACACACAGGTTACATAACAGCTGTGTGTTTTATGATGCTAAAGCTTGCTGTACCAAGAGAACACAGAAGGTGGAAACAGAAATGGGGTCCTGCAGAAGGGATGGGATTAGACAGGCTGACATGATGACAAAAGATAATACAGTAGATACGGGGAGAGATAATGGCCTGTACAGGTCTGTGATGGTGTTAGCTGGAGGAGAAAGAGAGTGAAGAAAATGTGAGAGAGGATGTGGAGGATATTGGTAGGAAGTCTGTTCAATCTCAAAGTTCTTGAAGTGCTGTTGACATTAACTGGCTAATGGCCTTTGAGTGTCCGATCTGTCAACGGGCCTCCACTGGCTGTCTTCCAGGATAAAGTCCCAAATATTACAGTGAGTAATATGATGAATGGATGTAGCACATTGTGATAATACAGTAGACTATCACCTCTTTGTTTACAAATTCAATGTGTATTATCAGCTGACCATGACTGGATGACATGAAAAGGAAAGACAACATGTGGCCTGGGTGTTTGTCATGTGAAAGTCCTCGGGCCAATTATTGGACTGAGCCTTGAAAATGACTTTTCCCACCATTTAAAGAAAGCCTCTTCATGGCCATGCATGTCTGAAGTAGCTGGGGTTTTAAGTAGTTCTTTGGGCTGTGAATGACACACTGTGGCTATTTTTGTTTGGCTCATAGGACTCGATGACAGCTAAAAGTGATTAAGGGACACAGTGGTGTTGTTGTGATTCTGTTTTACTTGTCATAACTTTTCTTGTCAGCAAATGATGCAAAACAAGTCACCTTCACACAGTAAGAGGAAGCAGCCTTGAAGAGACAAAAGCCCAAAAAGCTTTTATCAAAAACAGTGTTAATTGTTTTAGTACAGTTTTGATGTGAGGTTTTAAGGTGGAACAATGCTTTTTCAGGATGAGGACCATTAAGGCTTGAAGTGTATGGAGATGAAATAATTTGTAGAGGTAGTAAAGAGTTCAATGAGCTTTGCTTTTGCTTTTATCAAAGGCCTTGCAGGTGTAGCAAAGAGATGCAAGACAACAAAGAGGTGACACCACCCCACAAAAACACCACCAGAACAACTGTGAACTCTGATTTATAACCCACGTCCCCTAAAATCATGGGTTTAAATCCCAAAATTATTTACATTTACAAAATACAATCTCTGGCCTCTTTATTAGGTACAGCCTCCTAGGACTGGGTTGGACTGCAGTATTGCTTTAATTCTTCATTGCATAGATTCAGCAAGGCCCTGGAAATATTACTGCAAGGTCCATAAAGACATGATAGCCCATTGTCACACAGTTGCTGCAGATTTGTTGGCTGCACATCCATAACATGAACGTCCAGACTGAGCTCTGGTGACTGTGGAGGCCATTTGAGTACAGTGAACTCATTGCCATGTTTAGGAAACCAGTTTTACTGTAGATGATTCGTGCATTTTGACATGGAGCATTGTTCTGCTGGAAGCAGTCATCAGATGATGGGTACACTGTGGTCATAAAGGCATGGAAACAGTCAGCAACAATACTCAGGTAGGCAGGGGTGTTTAAATGATGCTTTGTTGGTACTAAGGGGCCCAAAGTGTGCCAAGAAAATATCCCCCACACCATTGCATTACCAAAAGCAGCCTGAACCATTTATGCAAGATAAGACAGATCTATGCTTTTGTTGTTTACGCCAGATTCTGACATCTAAATGTCACAACATAAATTAAAACTCATCAGATCAGGCAACATTTTTCCAATCTTTTTTTGTCCTGTTTTGGTATGTGCAAATAGTAGCCTCAGTTTCCTGTTCTTAACTGGCAGGAGTGGAACCCGGTGTCATGGTCCGTCCTTCCCAGTCTGTTTTGGTGCCGGTTTCCCTCCTTTTTGTTTCCTGCCCGGCTTGTCCCCCTAGTGGTCCTCGTCCCTGTCTGCGTTGCTTCCTGTTTGTCTGTCTGCCGTAATTGTCCCAGCTGTGTGCCGTCCCCACCTGTTCCTCATCAGTGATTCTGTCTTCGTCTACTTTAGTCCTGTCTCCTCGGTCTGTCACTGTCGCGCCTTCCCTCATGTTTCCCCGTCGTCACTCTACCAGCCCTGTTTATCTTTTGTTGTTACCTGAGAACTGCTACCTTGTGTTGCCGGCAAAATAAAAGCCTCTTTTGGATTTAACTATCTGTCTTCGAGTCCTGCGTTGGGGTCCGCACCAGACACGACACCCTGTGTGGTTTTCTGTAGCTGTAGCTCATCTGCTTCAAGATTTGATGTGTTCTGCATACATAGGCTGTAACCAGTGATTATTTGAATAACCGTTGCTTTCCTATCAGCCATAAACAGTCTGGCAATTCTCATCTAACCTCAGGCATAACGAGGCATTTCCACCCAGAGAACTGTCACTCACCTGATATTTTCTCTTTGCCTAAATGCATCAAGTTTCTGCCATGTGATTGGCTGATTAGATATTTCTCGTAACAAGCAGCTGAACAAGTGTATTTAATAAAGTGGCGTGTACAGTATATCACAATCTAATACTAAACTATACAATGAACAATATAAAGCACACAAGAAGAACTTAAATAACTGAAATAGAATCAATAAAGAAATTATTTTAATACAGAACCATGGCAAAATAATCTTAAAAAACAGAAGACTTGGCCTTTTGGGTGCTGACTGCTCATTTCTATAAGAATGATTGGTCTGTGTACAGTAAAGGTGTTGAGTCTGCTTATTTCACAGAATATTTCTCACCATAGTCTATACATACAGTATTTATTATATGTCAATAACGGCAAGCCAAATTGACAAACCTGGTTTAAAAATTATGATTTTATTTCAACATTGGAAGGGGGGAGAGAATTTGTTTGGGTGGTGGTTAAAACTGCTTTTTGGGGTGCCAAACTTCTTCTATGGAGGAAAAACCCTGATTTGGATTTTTAAAAATGAAGAATAATCTGTTTTTTTTCCTCTGTTGGCATTAGAAGTAGAGGGATTGTAATAAAAATCAGAAATGTGAGCATCTTCATATAGGTTTGGAAACAGGGAATGTAAAAATTTTGTCTTAGTATCATAAAAGTTGGAATCTGGTGCCTAAAAAAGTCAAAAGGTCATTTTTTAGCCGCATTCAAGTTCAAAAAATGATTTTGTCAAGTGTATTGCTGTTTGCTGTTTCAAGAGAGGAAGAGAGCTAGAGGAATGCAGGAAATACAACAATACAATCCAGCCATGTAATGGCTGCCGGTACACAAACTCCACTGCCCACTATTGTCCACAGCATCCACCAGGTATTGTTGTACTGTGCAATAGAAGCCATTCACTGAACACAAAGGAAGCACAAGCCACCTGCTAGCACAAATACTGTATTTACAGCAATACACAAACAGATAGACAATGAAAGTGCATTGCAAAAGTTCAGGGGACAGGGCATTTTTTAAGAAAACTGCTGTTAGACATAACTCTTTTATGACTAAATTGTCTTATACTTTCCTGATCAGGAAAAGGAGAGCAGAATTGCCTGTAAATAGAAAAGAATTTGATTAGAAACTAAAGTAGAAGAATTATCGGTGGTTCTAGGAAGTCAACAGAGAGGTTGACCTCCCGTGTCAGAACTACATCTCAGTTTTGTTTTTTTTTAAGTCAGAAGCTGCAGAAGTCTCCTTATCACACTCCAGCTCGGAACTAGGATATCAGAATACCATTTAGGCTTTAGATGTCAGAGAAGATGTGAGGTAGGCTGTGAGTGTTTTGAAACTGAGCCGTATGGGTGCAGTTTGACGTTCAGCCATCTGGTTACTAACAGCAAGAATGCCTCTCCATTGGGTTCAGCCAAGCAGAGTTGCACGTAGTTGTGCATGATTCATGGTTACTGATGCAATTATGCTCTCAACTGCATGAAATAATTTCAGGGATGTTTGTGTGTAATGAACGATGCTATTTCACAATCTCATGGGGAGTTTCCTCTAAAGGTTAGCCAGAGGTTTAGGCATTAGGAAACAAAACTCAGGTTACTTAAGGTTAATATTTTGTGTATACACAATTCAGGAATGTAGTAGGAGTGAGCCAGTTGAAAGACTTTAACAGTGTTAATATAGTGAAATGTCACTGTATTAAAACCATCTGTCCAATATTGTGTAGGTCACACTTGAGCTCCGACTGGACGCTGGATCTCTGGAGGTATTCTGTGCTGTGTCTGGCACCTGGATCATTTAGGTCCTTGCTACTGACTTCCCATGGATGCTTGATTAGATTGGGATATGGGGATTTTGAAGGTCAACTGTCTCTTTCACTTCCCCCATGCATGTTTATGCCTTTTTTGTTATTATCTTTGTCTTCTCTCCCACCGTTTGTACTTCATCCTGGTTGTGATTTCCCTTCCCAAACCTCGGCCAGTCCTTGCTGATGACTGAGATCCCTGAACATAGTAATGACTGGATCACTTAGTTTGGTTCTATATTGCTGTAGGCTGTAGGTGTTGTAGGTGGTATATATCAAAGTAATTAAAGCATCCTGGGCTGAATGCTGGTTTCATAAACTGATGGTTCACAGAAAATCTACTAAAATATATAGGGAACACATTGTGAAAGTGTCTCCGTAGTGTAGTGGTTTACACATTGATCTGCTGTGGTGACTCCTTAGGGAGAATACAAGAGAGCAGCTGAAGGTATGAACAGAAATCAAAACAAAATTTTATAATATTTAAGACCTTAAGATAACACACCGCCTTGCGCACAAAGAAAACTACAATATGTATAAAATTAATGTAAAATCCAGCATGCTCCCTCATACATATTGATGTCCCAGCTCCTATAAAACACTTCCAAAACAAAGCTGCCATTCCTCTAACTAGAAAGAACCTTCAGCTGCTCCCTTGTATTTCCCCAAGGGGTTGCCACAGCAAATGAATCCGCATATGTAATTTGGCAGTGATTTTACACCAGCTGCCCTCTTGACACAACCGTCCCGTTGTGGGAGGGGCTTGTGTCCCTGCCTGATCTCAAACCAGGGATGTTTCACTTGCAAGGCGAATGTGCAAACCATTACACTATAGACGCCCCAATTCCTCTACCTACCGACTCTGTTTCAAACATCACAGAACTGTGGCTCACCCTCCTCACTACAGGAAGGTTTTCTAGCTTGCAACTTCTCAATCCTTGACATGCAAAACTCAAATTACCATTATAATTAATATACATCATTTAGAGCATCAAAATAACACTAACTTTGTGCTGCTGTCAGCCGGATGGTTATTACCAAAAAACTGTGATCCTCCGTGACTACCTCTTTTTCTTTCAAAATGAAAAGATTGACAAAATGAACAAAACATGGGAAACATCAAACTGCTCACATGTGTCTTACCATTCTAATGGTCATGTACAGTAACATTCACATGAATACCAGGACTCGTGGTTTTCTGGCAGAACACTGCATTCCAGCAAAACAATCAATGTTATTCACTTCACTTATCAGTAGTTTTGATGTTGTAGGACATATGTGCAAAACTGGAATAAAATAAATTAATTGTTTTTTAAGAAATAATAAACCTTCTTGATTCAGTACTTTTCAAAATCCTCTTCACGTAGTGCTTAAATGGAGCAACAAAACAAGGACTGGGCATAATTGACAAATTTACCTTTTGGCTGCTCCCTTGTATTCTTCACCAAGGGGTTGCCACAGCAGATTAATCTGCATTGTTAATTTGGCAGAGGTTTCACGCCGGATGCCCTTCCCGAACCAACACTCCATGGCGAGAGGTGCTTGTGTTCCCACCTGGAATCGGGGATCTTTCGCTTGTAAATCAATGCGCAAACCACTGCGCTACAGGGGACGTAATTGACAAAATATAGTAAAAATTACAGAAATTGTGAAATTTAGGAAAAGAAAAAGTTCAAGGAATTTAAAACTCAGGTAAAAAATGGAAAGGCTTTTCCATAAAATTATGTTTTAAGGTGTGACTTAACAGAAGTGACTGATGCCACTGACCTGATTTTCTTGGTCAGATTGTCCAGAGCCCTGAAGCCCTGACTGTAAAAGCACTGCCCTATTTAATTTTCACCCAGGCCCCTGAAACATCCAAGATACTTTTTTCCTCTCAAGGATCTGAAGATGTATGCTGGTGAATAATGAGTAATATAAAGATCTTCCTTCTCATTTTTACATTTCTAAATGTTCTCTTGAAAGGGCTTTGAATTCACATTATTCCATTGAGAAAACTAAAAATAACACAGATGGAAAAAGGAGTATTCATATAAATGGATAGGACTGTCAGGCTCTGACATGTTTGCTGTCACTTGCTGTTTTCGTCCAGTGTGAAGCCTGCTTCCTCTGTCTAAATACTTCAGGCAAATGAGGTAGCTTCCGGAAATAGACTGGTGATTAACACACTGCTCCTTCTCACTGAGAGACACAGCAGAAGTAGTTAATGCTATAAGCTAACAGCAGGAAAAGATTCACTCTCTTAGGTCAACAGTGTTAATATGCTCTGTCTGGTGGTTTGGAATAAGCTTGCATGTGTTACTCTGGCTGGGCAGCTATGGCTATGGGATAAGTAAAAGCAAGGATAGGATGCTGTAGCTAGAAACACTGCAAATACCTGTCTGTGACAAGATTAATCAAGTAATGCAGAGGAAGAGTGTGCTGATGATGGATAATAAGGTCAGACGCAATATGTAATGTTAAGCCAGTTTTCTGATTTGTGTTTTCGTAGGTGTGTCTAACAGTCTAGACATAGCTAGTTGCTGTCCCATCATGTGTTGTGCTAATAGGTCACTAACTTATCTTTCGTCACTCTTTGACCATGCTAAATTTGAACTCCCGTGTTGAGGTGTTGCCACTAATATCAAACATAATTGTGCTACTTTGATTAGTTGCAGATTGATTGACCATAGTGTTGCATTAACAACTGGCATATATTGCCAACAAAAGCAACAGCACGACTCTGTGATTAAATGTTGACGGGAAACAAATTCTAATTCAGCAACCAATCCTGTAATTTGTGGTTGAACTGCTAAAAGCCACTTCCTAATGGCTGCTTTTCACTCCACATAAAATCCACAAAAAAAGTTTACATGTTTGCTTCTCTGACCACATAGCTTAATTTTGTTCAGAACCTTTGCCCACTGGCCTGTTAGCCGGTTAGCCTCGCTGTGTGGTCTCTGCACTGACAGTCCTGTAGGACAAAATACTAAAGTGGGCTGATTCATGCTGGGAAAGGATTAGAATTATATGCTCGGTGGCTTTTTCTTCTTTCTCGAAACCATTAAGCTCAGCCATCCATGTGGGTCCTACTCCAGTGAAGATTTGTTCCTTCATGTCTGTGCTCACTTTATATTTCCCATCAAACCTGCCGTTTCTCATTGTCTGATTCTATGAAGGGTCTATATTTACTACCCAGCTTTAGTTTGGAGATTGCTTATGCTTATAACTGATTAGTCATTGTACAACTAATTGTTATGCTCACTTTATGGATGCGTGTGATGTGATGATGTGATATGAAATGAAGGGAATGATAGTTGACAGCACGTACTGTGTCCTGCTGGATTAACAGCAGGGGACAGGCAAGCTGGACTGTTATATAACTAGTGGAGGCTGAGGAAAGGAGGGGAAGACGAGGTTTTGCATGAAAGTTAGGCTGCATTGGAGTTAAGCAATAAACTATGCTGAGGTTTTAGGGCTGGAACTAAAAAAATGCAACTTGCTTTTTTCCGCAATAAACTCTTAAAATAACCAGCTAAAAATGATTCTAATCACAGGCATATTTATTGTACAAATACATAATTATAGGATTATATATATTTATCTGTGTTTAAGAGACACAGTTCTGCAGACCTCTCTAACCATATTAGTCCTAGTTTAAGATGTCTGGTTCACTTCAGTTATTGGTTACTAATCAAATGAACCTATTACACCTCATTTCAAGGCTGTGTTGGTTCCTGTTGGCAGAAATTAGTGCTTAAATTAATTAATCAGTCATTTTTATCATATGATTAATGTCTTTGCTATATAGTGAATGAGTATTATGATGTACAGGAAGTGTAATTATTGCCAATTCAGGAGTTGTGGATGATGTCCTGAAAATCAGTATTACGTTTACTCCTGGTAATGAGGCATTTCACATTTATTTTCTAAATATATGCATAAAATATACTGTTACATTTTTGGTTCTTTTTACAAAAAAATTTTCTGCTGTGTTTGTTTTTATAAAGACTAGTACTTGGGCGTGCAGGAATTTTCCTGGCTCAAACTGGGCTTTTGGGGGGTGACTGTTCAGTATATATTTGAGGCAGAGTCTTTGTTCCTTGGCTAACAGAAGTTTATGCATTTTCCTGTTATTTCTGACCATTTGACAAACACAAATGTATTTTAAGCGTGGTTAAATTAAATCCTACTTAAAAATATTTTTATCACAGGCTTGGTGATTTACTTTGGTAGAAGGCCAAAACCTCTTTGGTGAGCACCAGCATATTCTATATGCAGGCAAAACCCTCTTTACAGTTCTAAATGTATCAAACACACACTTTTCTTAAATATCTTTTGGATATACACTCTTCTTGTTTAGGATTATCAGCATGACCTTTACTTTGCGAAAGGGGTTTACAACTGTCACATAATACGTACTGTACATATTGCACCAATTCACTGGGCAAGCAGCCCAGCAAAGTACAGTTTGTTTTGCTTTCACAGAATGAAATGTTATTATACACACAGTGAGCGACACTAAAGCAATGCAGTGCAATGCGTGGCCTTTGCAAGACACTCATTACTGTTAGTAATATTGGACTGCTGTTCAGTGTTACTGTGTTCACACTGTGTTTTCTTCCAGTTAGTCCTGTATTTGTGCTAGGAGTGTTAATCTGGCTGTCTGTCCTGTGCCTGGAGAGCTGTGTAAACGAATGGTCACACTCTCTGACTGCAGTCCTTTCTGCTTAAGAGCCCTCATCGGTGAGCATGAAAGTC
>VUQH01042759.1:0-24399 GCA_015106775.1 Etroplus canarensis | reverse complement strand
GTGCTACAAAAGAAACAGCTTCAGGAACATGTTGAAACTAATTAGGTCAATTGGCAACAGGCCATAATGGGATCGGGTATAAAACAAGCACCTTAGAGAGACAGTCTCTCAGAAGTAAAGCTGGGCAGAGGTTTAGCAATTTGCCAGAAACTGTGCTTACAAATTGTGAGGACATTTTAGAAATATGTTCCTCAATGTAAAAATGGAAAGACACTGAATTTTCCATCATCTCCAGTACATGATATCATCAAAAGAATCAAAAGATCGGAGATGTCTCTGTGTGCAAGGGACACAGCCAAAAACCAATCCTGGATGCTTGTGATCTTTGAGCCTTCAGGTAGTACTGCATTGTAAACAGGCATAATTCTGTCATGGAAATCACTGCATGGGCTCAGGAAAGCTTTCAGAAATGGGGGTTTGTGAACACAGTTTGCTGTGTCACCCACAAATACACACTACCAGTCAAGAGTCTGGACACGCTTGGCCATACTCTACTATGGCCAAATGTGTCTAAACTTTTGACTGGTAGTGTATGTTGGCCACTTGCGTAGGTTATGTCATTGGTTACACACAGATTAACCACAGAAGTATAAACTAACCTTTAGGCTAATGGCAGATAGTATTTACGTTATTAGCTACAGTGTATACAGTACCTTAACTGACTTGACTCCACTGTAATGATGGGTGGGAGATCATTTACAATAAATTTGGCGACAGCTTCTGAATGTTCTGCCATGTCCAACCATGACCGGAGAGTGCGGAATGGTTAGGAATTTCATTATGCCAGGTATATTAACAATTAAGGTTGCAGAAATACATAGAAGCCCTGCTTGTCTAGCTTCTTATCACTACTTGAGTATCGACCAGTCTGGAGCGGGTAGCAGCTTAATACAGGTCCTCAATACCTGGCCTGACCCCAGACACCAATTCTAGGAGATCAGCTGAAGATGCAGGGCTTCATTCAGTATCAGTACTCTCTGTTTACCAAATATCTGTGGAATGTGTAATGTGTAATGGTTTGTGCCAAGCAACAAAAATCCTCTTAGATGGATGATCCCTTAGGTAATATGTTGTTTAAAGTGTTAGCCACAGCCTTTGACATTTAAATGTTTTCTTTCAGCCCTAAAGCTATATCTACCACTATACTCTCCAAGGTAGTTTTGACAGCTGGGTATTGCTCATTGTTTTTGTGCCTCTTACTTCTGTTCAGGCCTTGTGAGCCAGACAATAGGTATTCTTAAATGAAAGGGAGTCTTTCCTATCTGTGTGTGAGTCAAACGATGAGTGTGACTGCCGAGAAGGAGTAGGCAGAGGCCCGCAGAAAGGGTGGTCTTGTGTTAACGCGGGCTTGGAAACAGAAACGGTGTGTGTTGGGACAAGAGAGAGAGCTGTCCGTAGAAGCAGCTCAGATTGGGATACAGTACAGCCAGTGTTCAGCAGGGATAAAGTCTAGGTGAGTTCACTGTATCTAAGTTTTCGGGAGAGGGAAGTTTGGATTTTTTTTTTTTTTTACAGGAATGGGGCCGTTGCAGTTTGTGCAACGTCATTTCCTCAACGGCCGTTTGATGTGTGTGAGCTGTTTAAGTTTATCCAAACAGCTTGGCTGGCGTTTCAGCTGTGGGCTTATCCTACTATGGTCTTAACAAAGTTGGCTCAGTGTGTGTGCATGTCTGTGTGTGTGGTTGGATTAACCCACTGCTCTAACGGCCACATTGCAGAGGAAAAGCCTCTTTTTGCACTCATGCCCTGTGTTTTGTTTCTTTTTTGCTCTGTGCATGTTTGACTTCTGGCTCAGCTACAAGTGTTTTTGTTTAGATTGGGATAAGCTGTGGGCAACCACTACTGTAGTCTGGTATTACATTGTTGCACACTGTGGCCTAAGTGGACATCTTGGGCATCACAAATATGTGAAGTATGAAGGTGTTTGGGCTTTCTGTTGCCTTCCTTTTTTTGTCTTCTTTTCTCCTTCATCTCATTCATTTTCTGAGAAGTTTTTTCCAGGTCCACAGCTTTTCTTGAGACCATTTTCTTGAGATCTTTGGCTTCTCTTGACTGCTCAGCTCTACTTTTCCATGCTCTTTGTGCATGAGGCTATTGTCGCCATTAAGTTGGGTCTTGTGTATTGTTGTGTGCTCTACTGCTCTATGTTCATTACTAAAAGCCGCCACCAGCAAAATGGTGCTAAGTCATACCTTACCTACTCTAGCTGCCAGAAGGAAACAAATTGTCATATAAGCTGATTCCAAACATGAACTCAGTTCATTTTGAGTTAGCCCGGTAAGGATGTTGTCTGACGTTGTTCTTTCTCACATGGAGCACACACGTAGATTGTCTATAAAAGATGCAAGCAGCTTCCAGGTCTGAAAAGTGAAACCAATGCAAAAGTGCCTTAAATCTACAGTTTGTCTACTAGCCAGCAGGGGGTGATTTTTATTTTTTAGCAAATGACTTCTTGTTCTATGGAAGTCTGAGAGAACGATCCTCAGCTCCCTTCTCTGACCTCCTCAAAACTTTCTTGATGAGTGTACGGACTGAGTTGCCAGTTTCAAATTCTAATAGATACAACATAAAGTTAACTTTGTAAACTGAAATTCACATTAGTTTTAGACAGGATGGTAAACCAGGGCGTGCTTGTGATTGACATGTCGTTAGCCAATGAGGGTGCCGTGTCCTTTAGTTTCACAGTTATCCGCGCTGCGTTCATGCCGTCTGGTTTCAAAAACCTAAGCTGGTGACGCTTGAGGCTTGAGGCTCGAGGCTTCACAATGGGACTTTGCTAACCAATGGTTGATGCAGCAGTGGCTATGCCAGTCTTCTATGTGTAGTATAAGCACACAGCAGGAGATATTCTGTTTCAGAATTTTCTTTTGGTGCTCCAGTTTCCTCCCACAGATCAGTGGTGTACATAGTCAGTCAACTGGTGATTCCCAGTAGGTCATAGATGTGATTATGTGTGTGTTTTGTTTTGTTTTGGGTTTTTTTTGGTCTGACTGTATTAAGCCCAGTGAAGAGCTGGAAATTTGTACTCCTCACTACCACTGTCACGGCTGGAATATTTTTAATAGAAGCAGTGCATGTATATAAAAATACATAATGTTGTTGTTGTTATTATTATTATTATTATTATTATTATTATTATTATTATTAATCACACTAGTGTACAGATTTGCCAAAAATAATATAATAATAATAATATATAGACAAAATACAATTGCATGTAGTGGATTATGCTCATTAAAAGGGTTCACGTTATGAGTGAATGAACTAACAACTCAACTAACAACAAAGTGGTCCTTGTAGTATGTCTCGTTATTGGTCCTTGAACAATCTGAGGGATAACCTAACCCTACAGTCACATTTGTCATGTACATAATATTCACATCAACACATAAACTAATCAGAATATTTTGGAAGCTTTGATTTACATTTATCTTATTTAGCACTTAATCATACAGATGGGCACGGGTTGTTATAACCACCTTTATTTCTGTGTGAAAAAACTAAAGCCCCGTGTGGCGCTGTTGAAGGGGCGCCAGCAGGGAAGGCTCTGACAAAACATTGCAGGGTTGGCCTGGCAGTTAGTTAGAAATTGCTTCAGATTTTGCAGCAGCTCAACGTTATCATGTTAAATGCTGTATTGTCCAGTTACACACCTGCAGGTGCAATTTCCTAGTGGAGTACCTTGTAATGAGAGTTGTAAAATCCTGTCACTGAGTGTTATAAATCTTTGTGCCGTATTGTGATCACACCCAAGGCATTATTATTCTCCTGGGCTTCCTGGTTTGGACTTTTAGTGTCTTACCGCACATGATCGTGAAGATGGCATATGTTGGGTATGTTTACAAATGAATGCTAAAGGGCAGTTTCGCTGTTGTTTTAATCAAAACTTGACTCTTTTAGGTGTGTTTTCAGTAATTACTTTAATGTTACTCGAATTATTATTATTATTATTGTTGTTGCAGAAAAATTCTTGTTCAGCTGTAAGAGTGGAGCTGTAGTGCCAGTGCAGAAATTCATAACATGGATGCCTGAGTGCCATTCAGGCTCAGAGGGTTTCCTGGTAAAGAAAATAAGTGTAGTAACGCAAATAATTTGCATGCTTTCCCAAGAGGATGCCAGGTAGCTTCTAAATCTGTCTCAAGTGAGCTTCTATAACCATGCTCATATCAAGCTCTATATATTTAATTGTAAACTCTACTAGAGTAGCTTTGAATGATCCACAGTTCAAAATATTCTGTAATTACCCTGTACTATCTTGTGCAGCCACTCAGGTCTTTTAGTATAACAAATAGTGAATTATTTGGTTCTGTGAGGTCAGCTTTGTTTACAATTCTCCTGGCTCTCTTCTGAAGTATGAAGATTGACTTTGTTTGTTTTATATGTAATCCCCACACTTTGGCACAATAATTTATGTATGGCAGGCTAAAAGAACAGTATAACAAAATCTTTGTATCATATTGCAGTTGCTAGATATTTTATAAATTTGATAGATATTTTCCCTTGAATAGAATTTATATGTGGCTTCCAGCATAATTTGTTTTTTGTTATTACACCAAAAAATTAAATTTCTGTCATTCTTTTTTGATTTTTCACAAGCTTGCTGTTTGAATCAGGAAGCTAATTACCAAATATTGTAAATTTCATTTTGCTTAAATTTAGCATTAATTTGTTGGTGTCACACCAAATTTTGAGCATTTCCATTCTTTCTCCACTGTAGAGTTGTTAAATTTGTGTCATCTGGAAAAAAAAATAAAAAATTCACATATTTATAGTAAATATACAAATGAAACAACAATGGACCCAACATTGAGTCTTGGGGAATCCCACTTGTGATTTTATCTAATTTTGAGTCACAGTTATTTATAAGAACATCCTGACACCTGTTCTCCATCCTCTGTCTGAAACAGCTCTTTTAGTTTATCTTTTCCAAATTTAAGCACACTTTCATCTGATTGGCTGCCCCTCGCAAAGAGAGAGTTACTGGGTGGGGTTCTGGGATGACACCCTGAGCTGTGTGCCTGAGCTGACCTTGTTAGGGATATCTGCTTTCCATGAAATCATGAGAAGCCAAGCAGAGAAAAAAAAAGGCTTGTGCTTTGGGCCCTGCTTTGATTATTTGCATGCACTAGCCTCATTATTTTAAACTTTGTCCATGTTTAATGTGAGCAGCCACCACTATAACCGTATAAATGACAGAAAATAAAGGAGAAACATAGTTTGTAAAAGATTTTACTTTATTTTCAGTGTCTTTCCTCTTGATTAACTACACTTTGAGAAGAAAAGTCTGACATGTGTCTGCATGTACTTAATAACTCCTGAATTATTATGAAAATGAAGCAATGTACACCAAATTATATATTACTTGATACTTGATAGTACTGATCCTGTACTTAGTACAATAATCAGCCTCTCTCTGTCTCAGCGTTTGCTCTGTAAGGTTAAACAGGAAGCAGTAACCCTGAGTCACAGCAGAGTGAGCATGTGTCAGTGAGTCAGCCAGTTGAGTGTCCAGCCTGTTTACATGTTGACAGCACATGATACTGATGGTATCCTCCCCTCCGTTACAGCAGCAGCCTCACTCACACACAGGCTATAGGCTGTGTCAATAGACCGATTGTTGAATTCACAGAGAAACTACTGGGCCTCAGTCATGAGTTATAGGGTGATGAGAAGACGACTCTAGCATGCTTCGGTCCAGTGGAAGCAGAACATGCTGTTGGGGGAACGTGGGAATTGTCAAACTCCTGGTACTTTGGTATAATGTTTATGTTGTTAATGAAGGAACACGGTTTAGATGAGCGCGTCTCATTTTTAGCCACACTAGCATGGAAAGCATGTTTGTTGTGGTTTTGAAGTGAAGACCCTGAATGGGATGGATTTCCACAGAATTCATTGCTGACATTTGTGTCCCTCTCAGGATGAACTGTGATAACGTTGATACAGTGTTGTCATCAGGACAGAAATGATACAGTGTAATCATTAGAGCATAATTGTTAATTAGTCCAGTACTTTACCGGAGATCTTTAAAAACACTGGCACTGTCATCAGCCTGACCTTTTTAAATAGCATTTAATTCACTTTAGCAGATGTAGGTATCTAACTAAACCCTAACTCGTGCTAAAAAAAAAAGTCTACAAGGTGTCTCTTACCTTCTTAACTTGAGCATGTTAGAATGGTAGAATGCGGAAATTTGACTCTGTTGTTTTCTGCCCTTCCATTTTTAGAGAGTTTTAAATCAAAGTATCAGATTGCATCTTTTTTTTGGTCAGTGATCTATACATTTTAAAGCTTTACAATTAGGAATTCCAAAATATACTAGTATTGATAGTAATCCTGATATTTAACCTGTATTGATAATTCATGCTGTTTATAACAGATAAGCCCTTTTTTGTGTTCTTTTACACAGTTATGGCTACAGACCCTCTTTCCACTCCCATACACTGATGTTTTTAGTTGAAATAATTTGCCACATTCTTTTTGTGCCGTAAAAAGCTGATCTTATGAAAGCCCTAACTCTAATAAAACAGCTCAGTATGTTAGTAGAAATAATCGCTTCATTTTGTCTTAATGTTAATAAGTTTTACTCTTATTTTTGTTTGGGTGACATACATTTTGATTTAGCAAACCAGCCCTTTATTTCTTTGTATGAACTTTATTATTTTTATTTGTCTGTGTGCCTACAGATGGATCCCTCTCTAAAGAGCCAAAAGGAGACGTATCGAGCCAGATAGCAGGTAAAATATAACTATAAACAATCTCAAACACACTATTTTTCCTTTGAGTTTTCTTGTCATCTTTGTTTATGTCTGTGTGAGTGCTGGTGGTGTGAGAGGGTTGTCTGTGCAGACTAGTGCCCTCATACAGATGTACTGTATTTCATGAAAAGCAGCACTACACAAAAATTTAAAATCGTTGTATAGATCATTTCAGTTAAGTAAAAGTCTAAAGCCTGCAGATTTAATGGTTCTAAACTTATTTTCCAGGAAAGTTGGGATATTTTCCAAAACGCAGTGAAAATAAAAATCTGTGATATGTTAATTCATGTGATCAAGCGTAATAGTTTTATGGACCAACTTAATTGTATTTTGCAAACAAACACAAATTAGATTTTAATGGCTGCAACACACTCAACAAAATTTGGGACAAGCATGCTTACCATTGAATTCCATCATGTTACCTTTTAGTAACACCTTTTAATTGCTTTGGACCTGAGTAAACTAATTGTTGTTGTTTTGCTATTGGAAATCTTGTCCATTCTTTTATGTAACACTTAAGCTGCTCAGCAGTCTGTGGTCCACTGTCTGATTCTCCTCTTCATGATGCTCCATACATTTTCAATAGAAGATGGATGTCTCTACAAAGCCAAGCTGTTGTAGCTAATGTAGAATGTGGTCTGACATTGTCATATTAAAACGGAGACTTTGGCATCCCTAAAATATGGACTCATCTCACCACAGCATCCACAGATTTTGGGTCCTTCTTAGATGAGCTTGGGCCTAGAGAACTTGACAGTGTTTTATCATCAAGTTGATGTATGACTTTCTCCTTGCATAGTACAGTTTCAAGTCGCATTTCTAGAAGCAGCGGCAGACTGTTAAGTGAGTGTGGTCATTGTAGCATGGAGGTTTCTTAGGCAGTGTTGCCCGAGGACTAAAAGATTACGGCATTCATCAGGGGTTTCCAGCAGTGCCCTTTACACACTGCAATATCTCCAAATTTTTTGAATTTTTTCACAGTATCATGCAGTATAGATACTGAAAGACTTAAACTCTCCGCAGTCTTGCATGATAAATGTTCCTATTAAACCGACTAAAAATACTCATGAATTTTGGCACAAATAGGTGAGCCACGAATCATCCTTGCTTGCAAAGACTGAGCATTTGATGCATGCTATTTTACACCCAATCATGATATCTCACCTGCTCCCAATTAGCCTGCTCAATGTGGAGACTTTAATTGAATATTTTGCAGCCATCAGATTCTACATTTGTGTATGTTTAATAAAAATACAATTAAGTTGATCAGTAAAACTTTAGAAACCCCTTTCTTTGTACTTTTGTCAGTTAAATAAAGGCTCTTATGAATTAACATATTACAGATTTTTGTTTTTATTGTATTTTGGAAAATACCCCATCTTTTCTGGAACTGGGCTTTGTAAAAAGTTTTGCATCAAAACATGAAGTACCGAAGATAAAAGCACCCACTATTCTAAGTGGCTTTTACTGATTCTTTAATGTGTATATCACTGTTATTGCAGTTGGAGATGAGTTTATTTACTTGTACACTGCTGCGTAGCTTTATGTATAAAAATACGAAGTAACTATTAACAGGCTTCTATTTTAAAATCTTTTAAATAATAAGCAAATAAAGCTAAATAGTGTGGTGGACAAAGAGTACAATATTTGCATTCAAAATCTAGTGGAGCAGAAGTACAAAGTAGCATGCTAAATAAATTCTTAAATGAAAGTACATTAAATTTGTACTGTGTTAGGTGCTGTAAGGATCACAGTACTCTAGTCTAATGGCACTGGTTTAGGGTGGTTTGATCTCATGCCCCACATAAGAATAAGAATAATAATAATAATAATACAGCTGTTTATCATCTTAAATCATCTCAGTTTCCCTTCCTTTTTTCCTTATCTCTACCCCTTCACCTCCACCCGTCCCTCACGTATACAGTACTCCTCAGGATGTGAGTACCCGTCCATGTCTGGCACGCCTCTCCATAGCTACAGCAGGCTATTCATGATCAGCTGAGATGATAGATACTCAGTATATCTTCTGCATTAGGATTTATTCATACAAACTGCCAATCACTCTCTAATCTCTAAATCACCTTTCTTTTGTTTCCTTTCTCATCAATTATACCTGATCTTCTGTTTTATTATAATATAGTATAATATAGCCTAAAAAGTAGGTTATGATGGTTATTGCCCTCATATGGGGGTTAAAATATCTGCTTCTGAAATGACATGTTTAATGGCCAATTTGATATTTAATACTATTAATCCCGTGGGCTTCAGTGGGAAGTTTTAATGTTTCATAGAGTTGGTAGTAAAAGAAAGTTTGCAAAAATGACTTTAGCCAAAGTGTATGAGCAATAACAGCTTTGTAAAGTGAAAATCTCAAATCCTAGATACAAAGGAGGACAGTGAGTTGGCAGGTTGCTCTAAAGCCCCAGGGTCTTTAGGGAGATGGCTTCAGTGCCTGCAGAAAAAGGCAGCAAAAACAATGTGAATCCAGTTATATCTGTGCAATACTTGGCTTTAGTGTGACTGTTTGGCCTTTCTGCATGATACTGTCTTAAGCTTCCTGGTGTCTAATAGTTACCATTTAATGGTTTAGACGACATGGTGTGGGTGGTGGGATTATGTCTTGTCCATCTGTTGGCCTACTCAGCCACTGATCTAACTGGGTGGCTGGAAGGTGGGTTGCAAGGGGGAGAGGGTGGGGAGAGTGCTGTTATGTAATGATGTTAAAGCCTTTGGACCCTGACAGATGTGATCTGGAGGGAGGGGGTGTTGGGGGGGGGGGGGCCCTCCATCACTGTTCTCACTCTCTCTCAACCTCCTTTTGTCTGTGTCTGTCCAGACCCAAATGTAATCTACTCCAGTGCTGCTGAAATGATTTTATCTACAGTAATCAGCTGCATTCTGCACACTAAAAGCATCACCTCAAGATGGCGTATTCGAGCAAATTGGAATAGCTGAAGCAGAGAAAAATGTTGCAGGAGTGGCTCAGCTGCAGCAAGCATAAGAAGGCGAAAACATAATTGCACTATTTAACAAATCACTGTTGTATTGATTCTCGGTCAGTGACAGGAGTGACGTGTAGAAGGAAGATGTGTTGTTTTTTTTAAAAATTCTCACTGTTGCAGCAGTATGAGCTTTCTTTTGAAAGACGCTGCGTTGCGAACAGTCCTCTTTCTCTGTCTCGTCACGGTTTGTCAGAATAGGATCAGGTGGCATTAAAAGACCCGGCCGAATGAACTCTTGGCACCAATAACAAGCTGCCTTTTCTTTCTATTCCCTCTCACTCTGTCTTTCTTTCCTCTCTGCTTCCTCCTCCCTCCCTTTCCCTTCTCCCCTGCTGTGTTTGGGTCGCTGGGGTAACCCTGGCCTGTTTCTCGCTCGGTTAGCCTACCCTGCTATTAGAGGTCTGGATGGATGGAGAGAACAGAAAGAGGTGGGGTAAAGGAAAGATGGTGTTCTCTCTCTTGTTCTTCCAGGCCAAAACTCAGATTTGGGGACACAAAGAGGAAAATGGGGAACACAGAGAATCTATAATTCGAACTATAATAGTTGGTTGTTTTTGTCACTTGATTTTCAGAGCAATGAAAGTGCAAATATCTGGAGTAAGTGCATGTTTTAGCAGCATCATGCTGGTAAAGAAAAAGTTAGTGGCACATATTACTATCTGCCAGAAAAAGCTCTCAGTGAAGAACAAGTTATGGTGTTCCAGGTCCATATGTTTTGGTGTATATTTTTTGAAAGGAGAAACTTTGTAGATTGATGAATTTGCTCAAATGCCAGCTAAACGTATACTTTATGCAAATAAAAGTATTGGGCCTCACCTCTTAGTCACTGAATTCAGGTATTCTATTCACTCCCATTGCCACGGTTGTAGAAAATCAAGCACCTAGCCATGCGGTCTGCCTTTACAGACATTTGTGAAAGAATGGGTTGTCCTGCGTAAAGAGCTCACTGAATTTCAGCCTGGTGCTGTAATAGCATGTCACTGTTGGAATAAATCAGTTTGTGAAATGTCTTCCTTCCTAGATATTCCACCAACAACTGGAAGTGGAATTATTGCAAAGTGAAAGCATTTAGAAACCACACTAATTTGGTCACAAAGTAGCAGGCCTTGTAAAGTTAGAGTGCAGGGTTTGCAGAGTGCTAAGATGCATAGTGCCAAAAAATCACCAACGCTGTGCTGACTCAGTAACTACGGCATTTCAAACCCCATCTGGCATTAACATCTACTCAAAACTTTGCACCAGGAGCTTCATGGCATGAATCACGCTTCTGTATGTGACAGCCTGATGTCAGTCTGACTTGGCAAATGCCAGAGAACACTACCTACCTGACTGCGTTGTGCCAGCTATAACATTTGGCGGAGGAGGCTTAATGCCATGGGTTTATTTTTCCAGGGTTGCCTTGGTCTTGTTAGTGAAGGGACACTTAATGCTTCAGCTTACCAAGATATTTTGGGCAATTTGGGGAAGGCCCTTTTCTTTTCCAGCAAGACTGTGCACAAGAATAGGTTCATAAAGGCATGGTTGGATGAGTTTTGTGTTAAAGAACTTGACTGGCCTGCACAAAGCCCTGAGTACAACCTCATCCAACACTTTTGAGATGGAAAAAAATTACCACAAACTTCAAAATCTTGTAAAAAAACCTTTCCAGAAGAGTGGAAGCTGTTATATGCTACTAAATCCCTATTAATGCCTATAGCTTTAGCACAAAAGCTCCTGTAGGTGTAATGTATAGGGAGCCCAATAGTTTTGTCTATATAGTGCATTGTTCTCTCAATTAACTCTCCATCTAAATGCACAGAATTGTTGGGAAATCCAATATTGCTTTGTAAACATAAATAGATGCTATTAAATATACCTCATAAACAAATCATGGTGTGTTCTGGCCTTTTTGATAGCTGTATGAAATGCATCTGCCAAATGAAAGTCTGCATCTCTTATCATTAAAATTAACCTGATATAATTATTATCCTTATTTTCTGTCATATAAATATAATTGTCAGTCAGGCTCTCTCATCCATCTTCAGTGTCTGGCCTCACAAATGCTCTTCTGGATGAATGGGGGAGGGCAACTCTATATTAATGTCAATGGCTTTACAATGTGATGTCATAAAAGCTTATGAAGGTGTGTTGTGTAGGCGGCCCAATACTCATTGACCAGAGGAAACAATAGGTTGTAATTGTGTTTTTTCTTATAAACTTGTTTCCTGCTTGTTTGCATGTACAGCCAGTGATGTAGCGCACACACAGCAAATTCTTTGTTATAGGTCTTCTTGCTTCTTTGTTGACCAGTAAGGTAACCCGTGCAGCAGCCAATCAGACCTGCTTTACCAGGACTGATGTGTGGGACAGGAGCTATATGTCAGAAGTAAAATAGATGAATGTCAGCTCAAGTCAGGACCACTTTAATTATAAGAAGATTGTTCTTTACATCTGTACTAATTTATATTTTGGTTTTTAGCCTTGTTTTGAGAGCTCAAAACAGCAGAAAGACCCCTTCACAGAACACAGCAGGTATAAATGACAGATATGACACAGATTAAGTCAGAAACCGCATTAAAAAAAGAGATGGGCCAAAGGTGGGTTGCAAAGGGGCTTGCATGTGCGCAGCAGTTGTGGACATGCTAAAGCAGCCTAAGTAGCTTTCTGAAATAAGCCAGTTGAATGTGTAGAAGACTTGACTGCCTGAACTAACAGTGTGTTCCATTTCAGGCAGGATGAATAAAAACATTCATCCTTAAATTGGCATTATAAAAACATTATAGAAAAGCATGAAAAGACAATAGAGGGTTTATGGTGTAGAGAAGAAAAAGGCTGACAAAAAGTCCAACATGAATAGTTTCAGTATAACTGTAATTACAGTCAGGAAAACAGGAATTCCATGTTTGTTTTGATCAAGTAAGACACATCCAGGTTAGTCATAATAGAGCTGCAAGATGGGAGGAGCTGCGGTTTTTCCCCAGTGTGTCTCCATTTCTGTTTGTTCTTTAAACACTATCCTTAATGCCTTTAAACACAGAAAAACAGCTGTGTGTGTAACAATGTTATGTCCAGTGTAAACTTAATATGTGCTGAGGAAGAAAGCTGGAGTGGCTTAACATTCACCAAGGGTGGCTGGGCTTAACAGTTCAGAATGTATCCAAGATGAATCTATGTGGAGGATTATAACCCTAAATATATTTATTTTAGACTATATAGTACAGAGTTCTCATTGTTGGAAAGGAAATGCCTTAAAATTAACGTCTAGACCATGGGATGCATAAATATTCTTCATGCATTCTTCAATGAAATCAATTTAAAGTGCTGAAATGAAATTAAATCCATTCAGAAGTTTCATAAAACTACCCTGTCTGGCATCTATTTTTCTGATGTCACTGAGACTGCTGTCCACTCCTTTATCCCCAAGGAATTCCTGCCATTCCTACACATCCCTCAGCAGGGAATTTATGACTCGTTGTGAATGTGGGAAGTCCACAGTTATGCAGGGATACACAGACATGTACACGACTCTGGTTTCTCTTGACCCATAACAGCTGGTTTAGAAGCAGTGGGTCTCAGTCATCTGCTGGAGAGCCATTATCAGATTGAGCCTGTATGTAACTGCTCTTTAATCGCAGGGGGAAGATGCTGTGAGTGTTTTCTCCTTCCCTCAGCTGACTGTACCACCCATCCCATCTGTTACTGTGCACACAGCTGTTGCATTCTGTCTCTGTATTAAATTCAGAAATGCACACATACACACTGACCTCTCCCTGAGGTATTTGGCACATTCTCTCTGGGGAAGTCTCGTTGTGTTGTTTAGTAAACTGCTTTGTGCTATCAGGGAGTCTAATGCCCAATCAAAGGCCCATACAAGTTTCAGGTGTCTGAGGTGTGTCAACTGTTTAGATATTGTGACACAAAGTTACAGTCATGGCCTGGATTGACAAGTTGACCCTGACCTGGTAGTTTAAGGAAAGGACGATGGACATTCTTAGCATTTCCCTTGCCCCTTCTCACCCATGGGTGTAGCCCTATCAGTAATAACGTTTTCACCCACTTCATACACTGCAGGCGACACAGGAACTGTTGGGACTTCACCTCACTTGGGAAAGTTCATCTACGTTTATTTGTGTCTTACGGGGTAAACAAGCTTCCTGGGAAATATTGTTCATTTCAACTTTCAAGAGTAAATTCTTTATGGGAATTCAGCGCTTCGCATTGGACACCAGCTTCCCTGATATCCTGAATGTCAACATCGTTAACAAGGTAATAATAACAACCTGTTCAGTGGTAGCTAATGGTTTATTGATTATAAATAAAAGAGGAAAGTAATTTGTTTCCAATAGTTCGTCATTGGACTGGAGAGATTTAAGTGACTGCTGGTTGTGTAGTTGATGTATCATTGGCTCTAGGATTGGATCATAAACATTACGTTTCTTGGTAAGCTGTGGTTTCTCTCATGGCAAGCATTTCCTCAAATACAGAATCCCCAACATGACTTAATGGAATTGTTGGTTTTAAATATAACGTGAAATGACATACTCTGATTCAAATCTTAATTCTAATTTGGATTTACCACACAGTCTTCTACAATTTTTAAGAATTCTTATTTGTTTTTTTCCCACTAAAAAACCAATTCTATCTGCTTTTTTGCACCTAATGAAGATCAAATGCTGTTAAAATTTACTCACTATCAAAAGGAGAAAAAAAGAAGTTTTGGATGTCCCTAGGGTTCATTAATTTTTACTTGACACACTAAATTTGTATCCATGACTTTTAAGGCGGTAGCTGTCCAGTGATATCACTGACTTCATGATCAAAACAGTAATATAGCTTTACTGATAAAACTTTTCTTTAGTGTTATCATGACTGATAACAGTTTATTGGAATATGGTTCATTGTAGTTTAAGCACTGTGGCTTTTGTTACGGTACAAACTATGATCAGACATGTTTACTCTTTCTTGCCAAACTAAAGGCAGTTACTTGTTCAGTTTTAGGGTGTAGTTGGAGCTCTTTAAAACCATGAAATGTCTAAATTATTTCATCATGAGTAACAGTGCCTGATAATTCTATATCATCTATCTACATTCTACAGAAATCCAGAAGTTTCACATGTTAACTGAATAATGAAAGAGGAAGTAAGTGAGTTAATGATCAGTTGTGAGCATCTGATAATGGAAGAGCCACCGCCAGGGCTTTGGGCTTTCATTGTATTTATGCTCAGCAGTTATTCCTGTAAGGCATACTGGTGCACTGTGCACTTTGTAACCTGCTATACAATAAAGGTGCTGGCATGTACTGGTAGTCTGGAGGTGTTATGTAGAGCTTTATAAACCCACATGTACGTGGGATATTTGTGTTGCCACTTGGGAGTGTCACAGTTATATGGAACAATTGGGAATGTGGGCTGCTTTTGGTTATGTTTGTCCTGTTGTTGGTCCTTTAGTTTAGTCCTGGCCACAGAGACAAAACTCACGATATACAGTACTGTGCAAAAGTCTCAAGCCACTTTTCATTTCTTTATATTTTGCTTCCAAGGAGCCAGACTTTGTCATTTTTTTAAAAGTAGCCTTAAACGATAGTTCTGTAGACTTTCTAAAGTTTTTCTTTGGACATTGGCTGCCTTTTCTCTCATTTTCAGCTCAGTCCTTGTACCTGACCATTTTCAGCAGATATTTTTTCTTTGTAGAGGTGAAGAAGAGAGTGCAGTCAGGGTGGAGTGAGTGGACATGAGTGTCAGAGGTGCTCTGTGACAGAAGGTTAGCAGCACGAGTGAAAGGGAAGGTTTACAAGACAGTGTTGAGACCTGCTGTAATGTGTGGTTTGGAGGTGTTGGCACTAAAAAAACAATACAGGAGGTTGAGCTGGAGGTGACAGAATTGGAGATGCTGAGATTTTTTTTAACTGGGAGTGACTAGGATGGACAGGCTTAGAAATGAATACATCAGAGGGACTATTCTGGTTGAGTGGTTTGGAGATAGTCAGACAGGCAAGGCTGAGATGGTTTGGGCATATTCAGAAGAGGAATACTGGGTATATTCGGCAAAATATGTTGAAGATGGAGCTGCCAGGAATGAGGACAGAGGAGGTACATGGATGTAGTGAAAGAGGACATGACAGAGGGTTGGTGTGACAGAAGATGATGCAAGGGATAGGATGAGATGGAGGCAAATGATCCGATGTGATGACCGCTAATGGGAACAGCTGAAAGGGGAGAAATGTTGAATGGATAAAAAGATTCTAGATTGTTGACATATATATGGCAAGATTCTACAGTAGAATAAAGCCATATCAATTACAGGATTCTAGAATGTTGTCAAAATTCTACAGTGGTGACATGAGTCCACAATGTTGACAAGGCTCTAGAACAGGAGTCCCCAACCCCCAGTGTACCATTTACCAAAAATTTCATGGGTAAAATGATAGTTATTTTTCTTTCATTAGTCTTCTGGATCTTATTTTGTAAAACGACTGATTCTGCCCTCATCTCACTACCACACTTGATTCTGGCATGCCATTTCACGCATCACTCACACAAGCTAACCCTTGAAATAAAATGAGCCAAAAACAAAATTCACTGGAAAGCTTTTTCGGGAAGGATGGAGCAAACCATGGGACGGCAGAAGGGTCACAGACTGCCAGCAAAAAGAAAGCTGCATTTGAAAGAAAATACCAAAGATTCTTACCTAAGTTACGGCTCATCGCAACAGATGATACACAAGCTCCACACCCACTGAGACCAACTGGCTAATGAAGCCACGAAACCCTCAAAACTGCTTCGCAACATTGAGACAAAACACCCAGTGTTAAAAGACAAAGCCCTTGGAATTTTTTGAAAGAAAAAAATGTGAAAATGAAGTACAAAAACAGTCATTTAGGGCTACCACTTCAATAAATGTGTATGCGCTGAAAGCATAATGTCAGCGTCTCCCATCACCCCCAGATGGGACCATCTAATTGCAGGGAAACAAGCCCAGGGCTTCCACTGACTCTATATTATGGTGAGTTGATGTTATAGTGTAGAATTAGTGTAATTGCCTAATATAAAGTGTAACTGCTGGAATCAGATTACAGACTATGAACTGACAAACTTTTTTGTTATTGGAACCCCCGTGCCTCTACTCAGTCCGTGGAAAAAATTTTCATGCATGAAACTGGTCGCTGGTACAAAAAAGGTTGGAGACCGCTGTTCTAGAATATTAGCATATGTCACGGTGAGATTCCAGAATGAGAACAAGATTATAGAATGCTGACAACCAAAGGCAATAGCATGAACACTGTTGCGCCATGCACTGTTGGCTTTTTGGAGGAGGGGCCATAAATCCAGCTTGATACAACTGACACATATACAGATGTCCCCTAGTTTAATACTAGGTTGCTCCACTAGAGCAACAGCAAGGAAGAGAACATGTTTAAATCTTCTGTACTTTAAAGGGGGGTCCACACAGGAAGACCAGAGATCACTGAGTTAGAGTTAGCTCAGTTTTTGCTGTGATGAATTGATGCGACTGTCAGTGTGAGTGAAGGGGAAAACAGTGAAATAGATACATTAGGGGGTTAACTATGCAACTGGATGTCCAATGGAAACAAAACAATGCACAACAAGAAAGGGTTTCCCTACAACCTCAGATCTTGCCCTCTGTGCTAAGCAGCTTCTCCTGGTTCGTAAATGCAGTGCAGGCATGTTATAATTACTGTCCCTCCTACACATTGAGGATTACCTCCTCTAACCTGCCTTTTCAAAAGACAGGCAGATTAGCGGCTCACCTAATGCCACTTGAGGTGCACATTGATACCGTTCATCCACAGAGCATGCTTGTGCAGAGTCCAACTGTCTGCACTGGTAGCCCGGTTTCTGCTGGGAAATGTTTGCTCCAGCTTTCCATACGGATATGTAGACATCACCAAAGATGGGCGGTTTTGGTTGTCTGCAGGGTTGGAATATTTCTCCGCAGGAATCTCAGGATTAGCTCTAGCTGCGGCGTCTCTGCCCACAGCGGACTGGGTCCCTTCAGCACTTGAGCCCATCAGTCTATGATTAGCTGACGGTGGCAACAGACTGCATTTCTCCATCACCAGGCGAAGCCAAATCCACAGCAATTTATGGAGTTTTTACAATTTAGGGATGCATTTTCAAGCGTGGCTTGCTGGACAGCCAATCAGAAGTGGCACTGTGCCTATGCTGGCTCCTCCCTTGTCCAGCTGACAGGTACAGTGCTGCCTGTGTTGTGGTGTATAAGAGAGGGGGAAGCATATATAGATCTACCGAGGTCATCGCTCTTCTTTCCTTTATCTACTCTTCCTCCTCATCCCTCAGTTAACTCACTGGAAATGATATTTAGCTCCCCTTTAACTAATTGTGTCTTTAAATTAACAGACGCTATCATCTCTGTCAACACCTTCTCCTTGTGTCTGGCTGTCCATTTGTCATCTTCTCCTCTGCCTTCTTTTTCTTCAGCCTTGCTCACTTCCTCTCCTTCGTTTTTTGGCGTCCCCTTCATTCCCTCTTTGCTGTCACACACTCATTTATTTTTTTCTCAGCCCAGTTATGACACAGTGATGTATCTCATTAGCTTACAATTTATCCTAGCCCCTCCTAGTTGGTTTTGTTCATCATTTACCCAGAAACTCTTCTTCTCTAGTGTGTTTCTGTGCGGGTGTGGGTGTGACCTGGCCACTCTATATTTAGCCACTGTGCCACTTTCTCTGTTCCCAGAGCACTGCAGAGTGCTGGGAAGTGATGAGGGCTGTGTCTTTAAGATTACCTTTTTTCTGATAGAAGAGAACCCTCCCAAAATGATACTTCAAATGGAGGTTATACTATATTCTCTGACAGTGATTTGGATAATGAGCGAGGGTTGAGACATACAAAGTTAGACACAGCTATTTCTCTGGGGGGGAAAAAAAAGGATGATTTGTCTGGATTAACCTTAATCCAGTGACCATTAAATTTTGCTGTACAGTAGCAAATGCGCACAACTACAACACACTCACAGTGTGCTGTCTTTATACACGCACGCTCTTCCAAAGACACTGTGGTTTTTCTACTTGTCATCTTGTCAACATTACATTTTTTCATTGACCTTTGATTATCCTCCTGCTCAGTGGCAGCCAGCCAATCAGACAGCAGGTTTACAGGCAACATCAAAGATTGTCTTTGCTTTAGAAGATGAATCACGCCATGGTGAAAACATGCTGACTTATCTGTTTGTGTGCATATGCTGTCGTTAACCTCGATAAATGCACTCCTTCAGCGTTTAGTTTGGCATCACTGCTGTAAATAATTGACACTGATAAACAGCATGCTCGTGCTACAGTATGAGGTAATGTTTAAGTAGTAGTGTGGATGTAGTTGCTTTCTTGTAGTTTAATGGCCATATTGTCACATGATGACCACAACATTAGAAACACTGTTCCATAGACTCTGTGCATTAGTGGCTGGTAGGAGCATGTAAGGTTGCAATTGATGGATTATGTGATCTTTTTTGTGATTCATCTCTCAATTTTCTAAAGAGTCTAAAATTTAAACTTGGTCAGTTTTGGCTCCTTTACCCATTCCTTTAAGCCATCTTTCTTCTGAGTTGGCTGCCACTTGTAAACTAAAGGTTAGAACAGCAGTTGGATGGGATGTCTGCACTCACAACTAGAGCCATGTGCTTCGTCTGTCTGTCCGCCCACCCGTCTGCCCCATGTATGAATTGGGGTCATGGGGGCAGCAGTCTAAGCAGAAATGTCCACATCTCCCTCAGTTTCTTCATGGGGATACGAAGACATTCCCAATCCAGCCAAGAGATGTAATCTCTCCGGCTTGTCCTGGGTCTTGTCCTGGGTCTCCCCCGGGGCCTCCTCCTGGTAGGACATGCCTGAAACACCTCACCTAGGAGGTGCCCTGGAGGCATATGAGTAAGATGTTCAAACCACCTCAGCTGGCTCCTTTTGATATGGAGTAGTTGCTCTGAGCCTCACTCTCACTGACATTATACAGAACCAAGGGTGGAAAAAACTGTTTTAAGGACACATGCTGTATTGTACATGTACTGATTTTAATATTTAAGACTCCGTCCATGTTTACTTTGAGTGTATACCAGTATACCAGTTCTTGTATGTCTGACCAGTATCTTTATTTTTCATAAAAAAGACTTGAAGTTGAAGCTACAAATGCAGCAGGAGCTTGATGCAACCAACCAGCCATCCATGTTCATTACAACAACCCTGTTGAGGATGGTGGAGGAAGGTGGGGGTGAGCTCATCCCAGATGTTTCTGACTGACTGGTTGCAGCCTTTCAGATGTGGCAGATAGCTGAATCTTTTTTATATTACTATAAATTAAGGGCCAGCTAATTTTGCCTTTGAGTGTTTTTTGACAAAATAAGCTGTTTTAGATGATGATGATGATGATGATGATGATGATGATGATGATGACGACGATGATGATAAAAGATCTTAAAAATGTGCATGCATACCTTTTACCAGTTTTAGGAAGCTGTGATGGTAACATTTGTTTTTGAAAATTGATTTGATGAGAAAAATTTGCATCGCCTAATCAATAAGTGATCTTAAGCCCACTTTGACTCTTCTACTCTCTCCATAGAGGGTGGAATCTGGCCCATGTGGGGTTCCCAGAAATAGAGCCAGTGCAAGCACTCTCTGTCTGCACTACCCTTCTCTTGTGCTTCATCTATAAAGAGCTGCACACTCATTCTCTACTGGAGCGCAGTGGGAAATGTAGTTGATCATGCTAATTTGTTTTTTGTGGCACCCTGAGGGAGAGCAGGAGACAAATGAGAGGGGAGAAGAATAGTAAAAATAGAGACAAGTCCTGATTCTTATCCATCTCCTCCGGTGGCAGGAATGAATTAGCATCTCATTAGCATACAGTCGTAAATACGACAGCATGCAGCGAGCAGAGACTGGAATACACTTGACTGCCCAAGAGGGGTGTGTGTCTGAGCGTTTGTATCATCATAATAGTAAAGGGATGACAGAGGGGCTGCTCCTCCCGTCTACAGTACTTATTATGTAATATATGGTAACAAAATTGTGTGTGTGTGTGTGTTACCACTTCACCACCACGCCATATTATTTTATATCTCTCTGCTGCTCTCTAATAGCTTCAAGTAACACATTAGACAATGTGTGACATACAGTGCAGGATGGTACCTCAGATGAAGATCACATATTCAAGGTGTCTGAGAGGATGCGACGAAGGACTCTTAAGAGTCATTTTATAGTCAGACTTGAAGCTAATAAATCTTGAACGCCAAGGAAATAAGATTTCAGAATCTGAAAACAATAAAAATAGCATTTGTGCACACCAGCAGAGCACTAGCAACTGCATAGATTAATGAGCAAGCTAGAGTCGTTTAGTTCCTATTACACTTTAGATCATGGAGGTGTTATTCTTATGCTGTGTTTAAACAGCATATTAATGCCAACAGACCTATCACAGTGGTTGAGTTCTGCATCCCCACACCCTGTAGTTACTTTTATGGGAAGGTGCGTAAGCTGCGGCGAAGGGGATAGTTGTACATCGTCACATGCGCAGTGCTATACATCAAGCGTTATTCTAACCCAGGCTGACAATAAAAAGAAGGCGAAAGTCAGTGGGACACAGAATGTCAAAGAGAACAAGAGAAAATGAGTCACACGGGTAATATAACTTGTCTGGGCAATCAGTCACATAAACCAGACCTCAGCCCTCAGCTCTGTCTGAAGGACAAAATCTGGGTTTATTCTATTCTCCTCTCTGTGTTTTTGTGTCTGTGCGTGTGTGTGTGTGTGTGTGTGTGTGTGTGTGTGTGTGTGTGTGTGTGTGTGTGTGTGTGTGTGTGTGTTAAAGCTGTGAGTTTAGTCACTTTAGGAATTTCTGTGTCTATGTACAGGAGTTGTTTGAACAGGTTTGCACTTATTGAGTATCTCCCTCCAGCTGTTCCTTCTCTTCCGACAGAACAGGGAGATGTTTGACACCTTCACACCCATGAGGTTCAGCTTGACATTTACAAGGTGATAGCTGATAGTTCATGTTATCACTGTGGGGTTTTCTCCACTTTGTTCTCATTATTTATTCCAGATAAACCAGTATGTCAAACACATGAGTCGCTCTGTACTGTGCCAGAGGATTTTCCCACTTAAAAGTTGCAGTACTAGAGAACCTGTGAGGAGGCAAAAGCATATGGTTTGAAAAGGCAACTGCAGGGTCAGCCACTATTGTAATTCATCAGTGAATACAAGCAAGTACTATTTATTTATAGGAACATGTCACTGATTAGTAGTCTGAGAAGGCAAACAGAGAAGAGGTGAGCAAAGTGACTTTATTTATATTCATGTTAAGAAGCTGAAAGCTCTTTGGCCTTCACTAAGGATTTTCCTCAGAAAGAGCAGGGAAAATTGGAAAGCCGACATTGTTTCTAAATTGGTTGCCAACTGTCAGTTGGAGTTGCCCAGGACTAATGGGCTGCATGCCCAATGACAAAATCATTTACTCTTTAAAACTCACAATTGTATTATGCTGACACAGAGGCAGACTTTTTTATTTACCTGATAGATTTGTCATTTTTGGTCGTGCTTTCTTCACAGTGTTTGTCTCTTGGGTGGCAGGTCCAACATTTTGTCAGTCACTGCTCCCAGAAGGTCATCCATAATGATATGGTATCCCTGACCACCCGTAAAACCACTGTGAGATTGACATTTATCAACGTTTGATGGATGTCTGTGAAATTTGGTGCAGACTAGGCCACAACAAATGTTGGACTTCCACGTGTTAGCAATATTACATGTTAACACATAATCCAGTCTAAACTCAGCTTGAGAGGAATTGGGATGTAACTGTGTGACGTATCACTGTATCATGATGCCATCATTACCCTGCACAGTGTATCATGATAGTTTTGTATTGTTGTGATTCCCACCCCTAGTATAATATATTTATTCCAACTCCAGCCCAATTTGCTGAGCTTTGTCGGTAGTGTATGTACTTCTCAAAGAACCTCAATGAAATTGCAGTAATTGAGATGGCCGAACGAAATCTGCGGGGTTTTTCATGGTTTTCTGTGGTGATCCAGGGGAAAGAAAAATCTGTTCTGACTGTTTTGTTCTTGTTACATTACTCTTCTTCTTTGTGGAAAATCTGCGGAATCTGCAGGACGCAGGTTCTGTGTGGACCTGGTAATTACACATGTGGACATAGAAGCTATTTTAATAAACTCACTTGTTTTAGTGAACAGTTGTAGCTCTTCTAACATAATATAATTTGAAAAATCAGATCAGAGACTTAGAAGTAAGGCTCTTCACTCAGTTGGCATCATAGTAATGGCACTGGGCAGGTATATAGGCAGTTATTTTGAAGCCTCTATAAATTGATGAGAGAAAAAAGATCTATAATTATCTGTGTCAAGACAGCATGTTCTCACTGGCAGTGGTTTGTTTGTTTTGCTGTGTGCAATATCATTTAAAAGGAGCAGTTTTTAATTTTATTTATTTATTTGGGGTGGCACGGTGTGTGGCAGTTAGCACTGTCACCTCACAGCAAGAAGGTCCAGGTTCAAATCCAGCAGCCTGCCAGCTTAGGCCCCTCTGTGTGGAGTTCTCTTCATGTTCTCTTCAGGAGCTCCGGCTCCCTCCCACAGTCCAAAGACATGCAAAGGGGTTAGGTTTCCTGGCGATTCTAAATTGACCATAGGTGTGAGTGTGAGCGTCTATGATTTCTCTGTGTTGGCTCTGCAATCGACTGGCAACCTGTCCAGGGTGTACCCCGCCATGACAGCTTGGATAGGCTCCAGTGCCCCCTGCGACCCCGAATTGGATAAGCAGAAGAAAATGGATGGATGGATTTATTTGTTTCTTTCTTTCTTTTGAGGGGCGGGGTGTGGGACAAGAAATAAACCCTTACATTTTAAGTGATTTTATTTATATATTTATTTATTTGTTTGTTTAATAAACCATGAGGCAGGGTGAGGCAGACCTGGCCTTGGGAGAGGTTTGCGCTGTCCGAGTGCTTCTAGCTGTTATTTCCCCTGTCAAAAAGTTTGATAATTTTGGCCCAAAAATAAAGAGAAATGAAGAGAATTGAAACACCGCCAGGCTGTGTCTCATTACTGATGCGGTCAGCCAAGAAAAACTATTGAAACACTTGCCTTTATCTTTATGATAATGAGTAAATACATTTGTCTCCACACACTTGAAGCTGTGCACATGCATCCTGGTAACAATATGACTGGCTGATATGCTTCCCATTCCAACTGTTGATGGGCTGTCGGGGCAGCGGCAGGACAGCTGCGATCTTTAGTTTCAGAATTCTCCCACAGATTTTTATACACGATTCTTTTAGTGATGAGAAAATTTCAATCAGTACATTTCCAGTGAGTGGGTCAAAGTTTTAGAGGTCTAGATTTTTTAAAATTTTAAAACCAAACTAAGCTACTAAAATTGTAAACATCTATGCAAGCATGGCAATCCCAATATGGTCTGTGGCCACATACATCCTCTCACAGATGCCAGCATCTCTTCAGACTCTCAATTAATGTGTTTAATGTTCATTTGTGATTAATCTTCATAGTGCAGCCTTTTTCTCAACATTTATTGGTAGACGTGAGCATTCACCAGCTGCTCACTCGGTAGGAATCCTTTTTTATGGCATTAGTCTAGCTAATGGGAACTATTGTGG
>VUQH01042758.1:0-10043 GCA_015106775.1 Etroplus canarensis | reverse complement strand
TATTAAACTTGGAACCTGTCATGGTCTGGGTGATTGCTTGTGTTTTTCCATTGTCTCGGAGTCCCCACCCTGGGGTGGAGTCTCCTCATCAGTCCTCCTGCACGCACCTGTCGGCAGTTGGAGCTGTCAGTCTCCTAAGCCCAGCGCTCCCCATGAGTCCTCGCCAGATCGTCTGCTAACCAGTGTTAGTTATTGGCCTCATGTCTAGTCCAAGTGTTTTTCCTTACGTACCAGCATTCATTCAAGTGTCTTGTTGCTTACAGAAAGGTGGTACTCCGCTTGCTGTTCTCTGGATTACTCACCGTCTCCGATCAGCTCCTCAGCCCACCGTCAGTAATGCGCTGCTTGGAACATACTCGCCTGCTTGTCATCCTGCCTTCCCCGATCCTGCCACGGCATACGTACGCTCACCCAGACCGTCCTGGCTGCCTTCTCCTCATTCTACACCTCCGCCTGCAAACAGTAAGACTGATACCCGGTTGCTTGCCCGCTGCGCCTGACCAGTGTTCACACTATTCACTTCTCACCTCTTATGTTACAGAGCACTCATCGGTTCTGGTCCAGCTTCCCAGTTACTCCACCCAGTATCAGACCTCCTTCCCCAGCACTACCACAGCCTCAGCCCAGTACCTTATTCTCACCCAGTCCCCTAGAGAGAGACGCCGGGTCCCCGTGATCACCATTAGAGTTTCTGCATCACTGTCTCTGTAAATAAAGAACCATTTGTTGCACTCACTACCCGCCTCCGTGTCGAGTCTGCTCCTGGGTCCAGTTTGCCCTCGGCTTTTGGCCTTAACATTCATAGGCATAAAAATGTTCTTGAAAGCTTACTGTAAATAAAAACAAAGTGACACTCCATTTGTAGCTGCCATAATGGTTATATTAGACTGAAAGTAAAAATGGAGACAGGGAAACATGTTGTAGTGTTCTTCATTTGACAGTGACCACGTAAAAGGCCAGTTAGTTTGTCAGGATGTTTATTCTTGCTACTTACAGAAGTCCAGGGTAGAATTTTGAAAATTATTCTACATCTGTATTCTGTATAGCATGGAACAAAAACAATTTGGCAAGGTTTCAGGAAAATTCAGGCTCCAGGTTAATATAAAAAGCCTCAGTTGTCATAGCAACAATAATACACATGTACTTAAGGTTATGACATAGCTTGGTTAAAAGAAACATTTTTTTAACAGTAGAAAAATTTACTTTTGACTGCTCTCTTGTATTCTCAGCAAGGGGTCACCAGAGAGGATGCATCAGCTGGTTTTAATGACGGACGCCCTTACTGACGCAACCCTCCATGGCGAGAGGGGCCTCTGTCAACACCTGGATCGAACTGAGGACCTTTTGCTTAGAAGGCAAATGTGTAAACCACTACACCACGGGGACATTTTAATAATTGGGAAGCAGTAATCCTGGCTTAAAATCCAATGTTTTCTTGATCCATCCATTCACATCCCATTTTTAGGAACAGCAGCAGGTTCCTCCAGCTGGCAAATGATTGGTTGAATTGGTCATATGGTGTTTGCTTTGACCATTAGCCTCCTAGACAGGCTGTTTCTTCACCAACAGTTTACCATAGATATTTACTTGTATCAACATAGAAGTATAATTCTAGAAAGATTAGCTATAGATACAAGAATACTCATATTCGTATCTGTGTTTTCGACATATATAAGCAGCTTTGATCACTGCTGTGGTGCTACAAAGGCTATAAGGCTATAAGACCATGGTATCTTGTTCTGTTGAAATAACTGAAGGAGAAAATGCATGGTGTCTGTTGGATTACATGCAAAACAGGAAAGACAGAAACACAGTTCTTCCAACTTACTCTCTAAATTACATATGTGAGTATTTTCTACAAGCTTAGGTCCATATTGTCTGAGAGAGGTAAAGCAAAACATTTCTACCTCTTTATCTCATTTACTTGATATTGAGTGTCAGTTAGCTAATACTTTTACACTTCTATCACTCTTTAGCTTCCCACAGTTGTGGCATGTGGCTCACATCTACCCCTGTGTGAGCAGGTGTACTGTTTAAATTCTATTTATTTATTCATGTGTTCATTTAATTAGTGAACTTCCCTGATGATCCTTTATTTGAGACGTCTAATGCTATATTCCGATTTTCGAAACAGGCCTGAATCGGATTTTTAAAAAATCAGCTTCCGGCCAAATGAAAGCTAGTGAGTCAACCTACAATTTCTTTTTAGCTAAATAACACTAGTACTGCACACACATCTATCTATACATATAGAGTATGTTTATATGTATATAGGGGTTTTATATTTAGCTACAGGAGAGGTTGGTTGCACTGCAACCTCACTAACCTTCTTGTGCATCTCTGGATCGCTTCCAGGACAGCTGCTATTTTTAGTTTGCGCTGTGGAAGTCCTGTTCTTGCACTTACAAATCATCCATTAATTATTTATTAATATTTAACCAGGGAGTCTGATTCAGATTATGATGAAATAAGCGAGTGAGTGTAATTTAAAAGTAAAAACTGGGACAGAGAAGAACCTTGTATTCTTCTTTTGAATGTAAACAAATAAAAGGTCACATTGTTTGTCCGGATGTTTATTCTTGCTGTCTACAGAAATCCAAAAGGGAATCTCGGAAAGTAGTGTCGCTAGTGGCAACCGGAAATATAGCAGACATCTGAGCACCAAACATAGCGTAGTGGTTTACACATTCGCCTTACAAGCGAAAGGTCCCTGGTTTGATTACAGGTGGGGACACAAGCCCCTCTCACCATGGAGGGTTGCGTCAGGAAGGGCATCCGGCGTGAAACCTCTGTCAAATTACCGATGCAAATAAACCCCTCCCCAAAGCTAAAGGTACTTTGTCTAAACGCTGAACATAGACAAATCAGACTTCAGGTTAAAATTTAAAAAAAAAACAACTTTGTTTGATAATACACAGTAAAAGTACACAGTAGTTATGGCTGTGGTATAAAGATTGACAGCGAGCCTTTTGAACTTGACTTCTTCCTTTTCTACAATTACTTGTTTTTATCACCTTCAGCAAATGTGGAAGGGTTAAAGAATCCATGGTTAGGGTTAAGTCATTCGCATGCATGCTTCTGGACTTTGTACAATTTGTCAGGGCACAAGTTTTAACAGTTTTTTATTTAAATATCTGGAAATAATTATTCATTTAATAAGTAGCTGAACTGGTGGCAGAAAAAAAATGTGATCTCCTTATAAAGGGATTTTATTTTTGATATCAAGACTGCATTTACACTTCAGGGAAAAGTGCCCCAAATCAGATTTTTTCTTTTTTGCTCATATGTGACCCACATCTGATTTTTTTTATGACAGTCTGAACAGCTCAGATCTGATTTTTTAGAAATCCGATTCAGGACACTTTCATATGTGGTCCGAAACAGGATCCGATGTTTTTCAACATGGCCTCAGTCTGAACTGTCATGTCGCATTTCGTCTGACTTTTACGCCATCGGAGTGAGACAGACGTCTCAATTCTGCACCAGAGTGGGCGAGATGCAGCACGATCGAACCTAAACAACAGACGAAACACGCAAGACAGACAGCATTGATGGAGCTAGTCAGTGGAAAGAAAGTGAGGTTTTACACACATGCTGACATTTGTAGCATCCATATTTACCTCCGTAAACACGGCATGCTGTGTGTGAATCACATCTTCTCCACATGCAGGTCACTTCAGGGATGTAGACTGTTCACACTGGAGCCTGATGGCGACGGCATGCAAATTATGATATAAGCAACCACACAAAATAATCAGATCTCAGCAAAACATTGGAATTGAGCATTAAGACCTGCAGTGTGAATGTGGCCTGTTTGTCAGGGTTCAAGACAAGATGTGAACCCAAAGAGCAGAACTCTAAAGCCAGACATGGTGAGGTGAACAAAAAGCGAGTTTATTAAAAGCTAATAAAAAAAAATCATCAGTGTTAACAAAGTCCAAGAAGCACAAAATCAAAGTATGAAACATGAGGAGAAGTCGATTCATGGGAAACAACTAACACAACTGATGACGCGACTCTGAACAGAGGGGAGGCAGGGGTATAAAGACGCAGGACACTAACTGGGCAGGATGGAGAGGAGCGCAGGTGACAACAATCAGGGGCAGGAAGCAAAACAAAGCACAATACACGGGACATAACTCGTACAAAATTAAAACAGGACATGAGACCACAACTGTGAACGTGGACTCAAAACTGAACTAGGCAAGGGACAGGAATACAGCAGGAAACATATGGGGACCTAAAAAACAGAGAATGACAATAAACAAAAAGTAAAATACAAAAAACCCAGGACTGTGACAATAATTTGTTCTAATATTTTTGAAAGTCAATATATAGAGAGGAAACAGCCTTCCAGCTCGCAGCCATTCAATGTTAAAGGTCAAAAAGCTTCTCAGGACATTTGTCCTAACTTGTCTACATAGAATCCACAGGGGAATTTTAGAAAGTAGCATTCATAGTGGTACCTTCAAACACAGCAAGGCTATTAAGGCAGCAAGGTGCCACAAATCATAGAAAACACTTTGTTTAGGAAAAAACAGCAGGATGGTTTGAAACAAAAAAAACCTGCGTTGTTGTTTATATTTAAAAAACACCTTTAAGATAATGGGCAATGACAAAAAGTTTGAAATAGGAAATGACCAGCTGTCTCCTGTGTTTCATCCATTCATCCCAATTCAACTCCATTCAGTTTTATTTATACAGTATAGCACCAATTCACAACAAAATTCAGCTCAAGGCGCTTTATTCTGTAAGGTAAAAACCCTCCAGTATTAAAGAGAAAGCCCCAACAATCAGATGATGCCCTATGAGCAAGCATTTGGCAACTATGGGAAGGAAGAACTCCCTTTCAACAGGAAATGCATGGGGAGTGAAAAGAGGTGCCCAGCACATTATAAATGGTGCTTATATAGAGCTTTTCTACTCTAACTGAACACTCCAAGCACACATTCATACAGGGCTTTATTCTATGCCTTTAAGCATGTTTGACTATCGCACACATAATCACACTCTGATGAATGGGTTAGGAGCAATTTGGGGTTCAGTGTCTTGCTCAGGGACACTGGCATGTAGACTGGAGAAGCCAGGGATCAAACCACCAACCTTCCTGTTGGAAGACCGCCCGCTCTACCTCCTGAGCCATAAGAAGCCCCTCAGCAGCCTGAACCTATTGTAGCCTCAAATTCAAGCTTTATCAAACAGGAGGCCTTCTTATTAAATATGTGAGTTTACGAATTAATCAACCTTCTCTACATTTCTCCCGCAAGTGGCTTTCACAAACTTCAGTCCATTTTGTACGGTGAATAAAAGAAACACTAAGAGCTTGTATTGTATTCGCGGTTTTATTGATTATCATTTGGGTTGCATATTTTTTATTTATGTCACACTTTATCTAGTTTGCATAATCCCACTGTCTACCCTAAGAGTTAAGCTTTAAATCCTCACTGGCATATAATATTACAGGTATGAACACCTATAATGTTTGATTGTGTGAGTTCATGAGCACAGTAAATCTTATGAACAGGAATTATTTCATGGAAACTTCATTTTTTCCTTGTGCTTTTAGGCGTGCCCTGGACGACCTATTTGTTGACATCACGGCAAAAGAAAGTATGGATAATTCCCTTATCCACATTCTACAGAAAGGCATAAACAGGCTTACAGAAGGTGTCCAGATGATCGTCAGCCCCTAATTTATGGAAAGTTTTCATAAAAACCTCATACTACTCGCAATCTGACAGTGGACTTCCCTGAACTTTCATGTGGGGATTTGGCGATTGTTGATTAATTCAACAAAATATTATGGCAAATCAAAATTATATAATTCATGTCTCTGCTACTGTACAAAGCTTTTTAATGCTAAGGAAACAAATACATAAATTAAAGTGTCATTATATAACATCTTCTGGAGTTTTCAGCTACCGTTTCCTCATGGATGCACTGCAAAGGGAACAGTCTTCTTTTCTGTGATAAACTACTTTTTGATCAACAACCTGTAGCAATGTGACCCAGCTGAGAGCAGCAACAGTAATATTAAAGCCCTCAGAGGACTCATGCATTTAATAGTGACGTGACCTCTGATACAACAATTCACAGGAAAACATGAGGACGCAGTACACAAACATGCTTAATTCAATTAAGCGTGATCACAAAATCATTTTAAAATCAAAACGATAAACATCAAAGGATAAGGAAAGACATATAAAGAAGGATAAAGAAAATGAAAGGAAAGTTAAGATTATAACAAAAATTAAAATTATCTACTGATGAAAGTTTTCACGTTGAAAATGAAATCTGAAGCACGTGATTCATGAAGCGCTCAGAGGTCATCTGTTATCGTCCCCATCCTGCTTCTTCCAGTGCTTCTCATGGTAACTCTAGGTGTTCCTCCAATGTAGTTTGAAGTTTGTCAGTTGTTTTGCCAGCATGTGGGCCTCCAGCTAGAGAAAAATTTAAGTATGCAAAATATTAAACGACACATTATTTCAGTTGTGATCATCCGGACCGAATTGCTTACCTGCTGTAAAAGCTGCTGTTGGATCTCTGTGCTTCTCATGTCCATCTCCGAATGAAATTTGATTTTCACAATCGCTTGCTTTTTCAAAACTATAAAATGAGCCACATACAAAGAAATATTAATTGTAAACGATGACAGGGTTTTTACAGTATTTGCATTTTTGGCATTTTGGACCTCACCTTTGAAACAGAAGAAAGGTGCTGTATTGATACACGTTGTATCAACCCATTGCCCTGAGCTCAAACGAAACATTGCACAGTATTCTGGTGGGCTGTTGTTATTAGGCTCAGTAGATGCCCAGTTAGTGAATGTGGAGGTGCTGTTGTCAGACCAGAAGGCCCAGGGATCCCTGTAGAGGCCGATCCATACGTACGGAACCCCTGATCCCTGCCAAGCGAGCGTGATGTCAGATTTCTCCTCTTTGCTTCTTATGCTGGCCAGGTCGGTGTGGTGTTCCCGGCAGTACGACTGAGCCTCTGGCCAGCTGCGCCCCTCCTTCACTAAGACATAACTTGTTGTACTGTTGGCTTTGAAAAGTTTGAGAGAGGAGTGAGTGTCAAAAAGACGCATTACAATATTCCTAATATCTTGAAATTGTAGGGATAACTAGTTAAACATAAATCATACCATCATAACACATGAAAGGGTAACGACTTGTACAGTGATAATCATTCAGCTCTGTTTGGCCCTGGATAAGCACACAATTCTGGTCTGCTTTCACACTGTTAGGTTGATCTTTCAACCATGTCAAAAATTCATGTGTGGGACCAACATGAATATTCTCGTTCTCCATGGACCACTTCCAACTGTAAACATCATCATAGAGCCCTATCCACGCCCCAAAAATAGTGTCTTTTCTGTATTGTGCAGTTGTGAGAAGCAGCTGGTTGATGTCGCTGTCGTAGATGGTGACCAAGTCAGTGAACTTTTCTCTGCAGTAACTCTGAGCTGCAGTCCAGGTCATTTTCTGGTCCACGTAGTAGTATTCTCTGAAGTACGGAGAAGGAGTGGAAAGTCCTGCTGAGAAAATATTGTCTGAGTTATTTTGTGGTGATAATCATCTCTTTGAATGTGCAATTCATAATACCACTACATGCGTTGATGATAGGCTGTCCAGCAAAAAGCAGGCAGATATACTGAGCCATACTAAACAAAAATAGCCACTTCAGATTCTCTTACTTTTACAAACCAGATTTCTAGAGGCCTGAAGACCTTAAAAAAATAATAATAATTAAAAAAAAACATATATATATATATTTTTTTTTATTTTTTTTTGTTATATCATTCTTATGGGACTTCTCAATTCAGTAAGAGATAATGTGTGTGTTTGTGTCTGTTTTCTTTGCCTGATTATGACTATTCACTACTTCTCACTTGAAATAAGCCTTTATATTCATAGAAGTTTATTGACTGTTTTTTTTTTTTTTTTCAAAAATACATGTACTCCTATGATCCAAATGATCTCATTCTCTCTCGATATGTCTATACCTCTTATGTCTGAGTTGTTATTATTGCTGACCTGAGAGCAGCAGGATGATCAGTAACTTGATGTCTTCCACTCTTGGCTTCATTCTCTGTAATAGATATAACCATTATTATTATTATTTTACCCTAAACATTATCATCTACATTCTAATCTTTATCACTGTTATAAGCTTCTTTATCTTCTGTATTAAAACTCATTTCCAGCTCATTGTACAGTTCGGTGCCCGTGTCTGAAATAAACATTTATAATATTGTCATTATTTTAAATGTATCATGACTTATCTCTAAAATCTTAGAGCCACGGCACATCCACATTTCAAAATGTTTAAACAAGGAGAGAGAGCTAACTTACCTGACCCGTGGCTCTTTGTTTCATCGTGTGAGTGAAGCTGGATTTTAAGGAAGCCTTTGCCTCTTCATGTGATTTATTTTCCTGTCAAATGAGAATGACCTGGTGTGTGTAAGTAAAACTTTATCAGCACCGGCTTCGAGTGCTGGAAATGTCTTTTTAAATATAATAAAAAAAGATATTAGTAAAAGTAAGCAAACAAAGCAGTAGCACTCTAACAGAAAGCAGACAATTCAATGCAATGTAATGTTTTTTTCCTCAGTAAATATATTCTTTGTCATTCTGCAACCATGGTATATTCAAATGCATGCGTAAGTCAATGCAAACGTGAGAATGGTGGAGTGAAAGTTTTATTCAAATCTTCAGAACTCTTTGAGAACACCAAATGTGATGCTGGTTAAAAAGGGTTAGAAGATAATAAAATTGTGAACCTCACAGCTACAAAATAGCATCACTTCAGCTAATGACAGCTTCTTACAGCCTTCTTTCTCCGCAACAGGGATTGATTTTTAATGCATAAAACTTTTAAGTGTATAAATCTATGTATGGTAATGCAGATTAAGTTATTCTTCTTCTTAATTTTCTAATCATAGTCAGCAGTTCCCAATTCAGATCTAAATGCACTGAGAGAAGCAGAGTTGGATGTACACTTGTAATGCAGAGCAGATTGTGATATGAGGGGAAACTTTGGAGTCTGAAGAACTCACCATCAGCCTCAGTGGTAAGAGTGAAGTGTATATTTTTTTATTATGATCTTTGATTCTGATTCTGATTAGTTAAAGCCAAATCTATTTTAGTGAATCTTTATCTTATTTCCTACAGTGTGGGATCTTTGATGTAATGCTAAATCCTGAATAGTGTATGTGAAAGCGTTTGATATCTAAAATAGGCCATTTTATACCTTTAAAAAAGCTAGCCTGTACGTACAGGTGAATTCTATCTGAACTCTGCGCATTTACCATACTGTTATATATAAAAGGTATATGGCACTCCTTAGCCCTTGATTTGGGATCATTCAACCTCAGCAAAATTACAAATCATAACGAAAATTCTAGTTAATAAAATGAGAAACAAATGAACAAAATCACTGTAGAAAACAAGTGAGCCAAGTCTGGGATATTTGTTTGATTTGGTTGTCTGCTTCTGGTTTTTGCATAGTTTGTTAGGAGAAAATCAATTTTGACCAACTCATTCTTTACTGGCAATAGGAAGTAAAGGCTACAAGTGCACCACGATGTTCTTTTTAAAAATCATTCTAAACCTGAGCTCTTAAAATAAGATTAGATGATTTACACAAAAAGGTAAGAATGCACTGGGTCATTTGGATTTGATATAAAACAAGAAAGAGAGAAACACAATTCTTCCAGTTTATTATCTACATTTCTCTTTCTAATGACTTTCCTAAAAAAAAGTAAACAACCTCCTTTGTGTCTGTCAAACTCAGCCAACTTTAGAATCAGTGTGAGTTGATTTAGAGAGGTAAGAGCATATTCTTTTTTTTGCCAATATATTTATTGTCTTTTTCAAAATTATTTCACAAACACATAACAAATACACATACATACATACATATACCCACATACCCACTACCCACTGCATACCCTTGAACAAAAAAAAAAAAAAAATTAAAAATAGAAAAAATAAAAATAAATAAAAAAAACAAAAAAATTAGATAAATAAATAAACATAATA
>VUQH01042756.1:0-28873 GCA_015106775.1 Etroplus canarensis | reverse complement strand
TGGCCAGGTTTTAACCTGTTTCAGAGCTGGTTTGGAGCGTCTGATGAGTGGTCTGTATGCTGGGATCAGCATCACAGAGATGTTCATCACAGAGACTCAGTAACATCCAAATAAAATCCTAGATTTTCTGTTCCTGCCCTCGCTTTCTCATCAGCAAAGTGTCTGAAACATTTGCCAGTTGAACTTTTGGTGGTTCATAATAGCTGGAAAATAAATATGTGGACTGTTGTTGAGTGGTTAATGTGCTCTCAGCAAATCCCAAAGACGGTCTGAGAGGTGAAAGAACACTGCTGCACATCTGCTCATTTTAGTAAATGTCGCTGGTGTTGACCAGAACCTGATAATAGTTTTTTTATTTCAAATGTGTAAAATGCATCCCGGAGCTAAATAGGCAAGTTTTAAATTAAAGCTTATACAAGGTTCAGAGCTTACATTTAAAACGCTCTTGGAGAGCTTAAAACGTCAGTGCAGTCCTTTTTACAGGCTCTAAATGGGGGAGACAACGGCATTAAGATACCTCTCTAAATAGACAGATTGCAGGTGTAAATCAGCAACCTGGTGTTCCTGTTTTCCTCTGTGTGGATGCTGCTAATGGAGCTAATGCGCCACAGGAGAAAAAGCCTCAAATCTTTCCACCCATAAACTGCAAACTGTCTCACAAATCCAGCCCCGGCCATTACTTCAGCAGGACTCGGCCGTATTTCTCCCAGCCTGTAACTACTTCGGGCACGGTACGGTTTATGTGTTACTCGTGTAATTAAATCTTTGGATACTTTCCCCAAATCAATGGCAAGTGGCGGCATAAAACACGGGTTTGGAGTATGTCTGTGTCTGTGTGAAGGCCGGTCAGATCGATGATGATTGGTGGCGTCGCTCGAGGCTGTCTGACATCAGAGGTGTGACCTTGGCCTGTCCAATTCAGCGGCGGCTGTCATTACTCCACCTGTTATAACCCTCCCTACCTCTCTGCTGCAGGCAGACAATCCGGATGCAGCCTGGAGGAGATAATAATGGAAATTAGCTACCAAAGAAGGCTCTGAGGGCTGTGTGCTGCCGCTGCCTTCGACTGCCACTTTTCTAGAGAACTCGCTGGAACTGCGTGCGCTTTGCCGTCTTGGAGATGGTGGTTGATGGCGACTCTGTGTCCCACGGGCGGCTATTTGGTCCTCAGTTGGACTCATTCCCACAGAGAGTTGAACTCTGCCAGGGCTGCCCTTTGTCACCAATGATATTCAAAACTTTTATGGACAGAATTTCTAGGTGCCACCAAAAGGTGGAACATTTCCGGTTCGGTGGTCTCGAGATTGCATTGCTTCTAGGATGATGTTCGCTTTTTAGCTTCGTTGAGGGGGTGACCTCCAGCTTACTCTGGGGTGGTTTGTGGCAGAATGAAAGAAAATTAGCACCTCCAAGTCCAAGGCCGCGGTTCTCGGGTGGAAAATGGTGCTGATCCCACTCCAGGTTGTTGAGGAATTCCCGCCCTACTTTTCGGACATCAGTGATCTCAGGGTTGTTTTCATAAGTGAGAGGAGAATGGAGCAGGAGATTGACAGATGGATTGGTGCATCATCTGCAGTGATGCAGTCTGTGGTGGTGAAGAGAGATTGAAGGAGGAAGGCCAAGCTGTTGACTGACTGGTCACTCTATGTTCTGACCTTCACCCCTAGAGACAGGGTGAGTAGAGCTGCTACTCCACATTGAAAGGAGCCATCTGAGTTTAGGCATCTGACCAGGATGCCTCCTGAATACCTCCTGGGTGAGGTGTTTCAGGCATGTCTTCACTGGCTTGGGAACTCCTTGATGTCCCCCAACAAATGGTTCCTGGATAGAGGGGAGGTCTGGGTATCCCTGCTTAGACTGCTTGATCAGACAGAGTTGCTGCAAAAGGTTCAGGTATACATCAGCCCTGCTGGGAGAACTTTCTGGGTTTGATCTTATCTCAGATAGTACCTGTTATGTACCGTAATGTGCAAAAGTCTTGAGCCCCTCATTTCTTTCTATTTTGACTTTCTTCAGAAGAGTTTCTGCAGATCTGTTTCTTTGGCTGCTTTTTTACCCATTTTTTTTTCAGTCCAGTTCTTCTGCCCAAAAACTTTTAGGAATGTGCTTTTATTTGTTAAGCCACTTAACACTGACCTATGAACAGTATCTGAAAAACATGCACTTAAAAATATAGGAAAAAGATCCAGCAAGGATCTGACACAGGACATGAGACATGCTTCTGGCCCTTCAGTTGATCCACCTACTGTTCGCTGGAGCCTCGTCAGCAGGCCCACACAGAATCCGAGGAATGGTTCTTCAGGAATGGTCTCAGTGGAAGAGTGGCTGTGAAGACGCCATTCTTAAGGAAGGGAAACAGGGAGAAAAGGCTGAGGTATGAAAATTACACAGGAAGTGGACTAAACAGCAGTAGAAACAGGTCTGATGGAGGGATGGATCCAAAATGCATATGGAGGAGGTCAGGAGAGAGGTCCAACAGTGAGGGTCTACAGCTGTAAAACATGGTGGAGGCTCTGTCATGGTTTAGGGCTGCATTTCAGCCAGTGGTGTTGGAGCTCTTTTGAAAACTGGTGGAATTATGAATGTACCATCAGATTTTGATCCACCATGTAATACCATCTGATTGGCAGCGGCTTCATGTTTCATCATGACAGTGATCTCAAACACACTGCCAAATGCAGTAAAAGCCTACCTGGATAGAAAAACACACAATGGAACACTATCAGCCTCCCTAGAGCCCAGACCTCAACCTTACTGAAGCAGTGCGGGATCATGTAGACAGAGAACAGAACAAAAGGCAGCCAACATACAAAGATCATTTTTGGAAAGTCCTTCAAGAATCCAGGAGAACCATTCCTGAAGACGACTTAAAGAAATGACAGAAAGCCTTTGACTTTGAAGTTGCTTCGACCTTTTAAAAACTCTGTTTTTCCCTTATGCACTGTACTTCCATTTATGCTTCAATTAATCCCTGCCCCCATTTTCCGTTTTCCTGCCACATATAAAGAAATGAGGGGCGTCTTGTGACTTTTGCACGGTGCTATAAATGCAGCGAGTGGACTGCAACCGTCAGCAGGAAGAAAACGCCCGTTCTGTCCTTCCATGAGCAAGGCATTTAGAATTTTGCTGCGGGGTTTTGTTTGTGCTTCCTGTGCGGGTGGCACAGTGACAGGTCATTATGTGGCTGCCTGCGAGCTGCAGTCGCCGGTGTCAGGACAGCACGGTGTGTACTCCCGCGTTTGGTCTGAGCGCTCGCGGTGACAGGCTCCCCGCTTCGCGCTCGCCTAAGTCATGGCTTCCATGTTGGCCTCATTAAGTGGAGTGTTGCGTGGGTTTTATATCAGTGTCACAGCTGTCAGGGCGCGCGGAGGTGGGCTGAGAACGAGCCTGCTGCGCCCTGCCTGTTTACCGCCGGCGTGGATCAGTCTCACTCATTAGTAGTCCACTCATAATCACAAACTACTGGAGAGGCAAAACGGAGGACGGAAGCCATTAAAAAATGCGGCATGTTTGGATCCACTCACTTATTTCTCCCCGTCCTATATTATCCCCGGTTTGCTATTCATAGAGGCGCAGCTGCTGCTCCTCCTGAGCTTTACGTGCAGCCTGGCCTCATGTTTAAGCATGTTGAGATTCCCAGGCGACTGATTTATGCCGCTCTTATTTCTGCTCCGACGGGGAGCTCATCTGAGCCGGACAGCGGGGCCTCTCCGAGTCTTGATAGCGGAAACTGCAGTTGCAGATTGCTGTCAAGGCTTCTCCGCAGGAACCTGAATCCGTGACTTTATTTTATTTATTTTTTGGGGATAAAATTTGACTCTGCTGGTCGCCGACTGAACGCTGTTTAGTGCTTTCCTCTTTCTCTCTTTTGTGTAGTTTGTGGACAAAGCCTATATTAAGCAGTCAGCACCCTCCGGGCGTCAGTTTAGCTGTTTAAAGCCTGAGGAGGGAGCTTTGTTTATTCCTTGTTTTCATCCTGGTTTCAGGTCAGGACTGATTCTGCCCCCCCTACAGGCCTCCTCGGGGGACTGTTTTTAAGCCCCAAAACAAAAGCAGAGAGAAGCCTGTGGACTGGTGGCAGGAATCCTGCTGTTCCTGATCACAGTTCTGACTGCAGAATCTAAAAACTGCAGATTAAACTTGATGGTAACATTTTAAGTGAATCCTGACCCCCGATTCAAACACAAACAACTTGTTGGGCGTCACAAGAGGACTCAAGTTTTTTTTATATTTCTTCTTCTTTTTTGGGTTTGTTTTATGGTTTTGAGTTTCTTTGTTCTTATGTTCTGTTACTGTATCCTTTGTTTACGCGTGAGCTTTAGTTTATCCTTGTTATATTTAGCTCTTCAGATGTTTCCTGTTGTGTTCTTGTCTTTTGTCAAGTTCTGTCTTGTGTTTTTATGTTCTCAGTCATCTTTGCTGCTTCCTGTTTTATTTTGTAACCAGTGTTGGCTCGTGTATTATGTTCAATTTTACTTCCTGCCCTCGATTGTTGTCACCTGTGCTCCGTCCCCACCTGGTTCTACTTAGTCATTAATCTTGTGTATTTATACCCCGCCTCCCTTTGCTCTGTTGGGTCTTCTGACTGTGGTTGTTAGGTGTTCGTCAAGTCCCGTCCCGTCCCGTCCCGTCCCGTCCTGTCTTCGCTCCATGTTACAGTTTAATTTACACCTTTTGGATTCTGTTTATTGCGGGGACTTTTTAACAGCTTGGAATAAAACCCACTTCTGGTTCCCTACTCTACGTCTGCTCGCAGTCTGCATCTTGGGTCCACGCCTCGTCCTTCCTCAAACCCTGACAGAAGTGATCTTCAGCCACAGTTCTCCAGACTTTCTGAAGCTCTTTCAAAGTGTTTCTTGGGACACTGGCTGCTTTTTCACTCATTTTCAGTCCAGTCCTTGTACCTTGTTTTTGTTGTTTGTTAATCTCTGACCTATGAATCATTCAGGCATAAAAAGGCTCCTAACACAAGGGATGAACCAGAGTTCTGTCGACACATAACGGACAACTTAACAAAGAACCAAATTTAAATTGGATCTTTAGGCTCTTTGTTACTAAGACACATCATTTGTTGCCATTTCTTTAGTTAAATCTATGAAAAATGAGATAACACAGCTTGACAGGCATAAAATAGTCTGTTTGCACCAACAAAGTGATTGCCAAAGTTATTAACTGAAAACTCGGCGTATCTCAGCGGGGCGTGCGGTCAGATCAAAGTTACTTTGAACTTAAATACAAAACTCCTGTGAAATTTCTGACTCAGAGGTCAAAGTTCAGGGCTGCTTTCAGGGCCGTTTCTTTAACATTCTGGTTTTGAGCTGTAAATTCACTCTACTAGTTATTCGCTGAGATTATACATACAGACAAGAGTTTAACTAAAATCCTGGCGGGAATGCGCAGAAAATACAAATTAATATTAAATATGTGATTAAGCTGTTTTAATTAAACACTTGCACCCAGGAGATGAAGTGAAATATTTACTAAAAATGAAAGTTTGTGGAAAAATATGGGGAAAGCAGGCTGCATTGATCTATAAATGATCAGTGTCTGGGTGTTTTCTGCAGCCACCTCATCATGGGCAAAAATTTTCTCCTTCAGTTATGAACCCCAGCGGCCAACTGAGGGCAGCAGGGTGGGTACGAGTTAAAAACCGAGCCACTGCGTTTACCTTGAGTTAAGAGTTCAAACCAAGAGGGAAAGAATTCTTAGTTTGTCTACATAGTATATTTGTAGCAGGTTGATTTGCCCAAACAAGCCTCTGATTGGTTATTTGAATGCTTATTCAATGAACAGATGCAGTTCAAAGAAAAAGTAGCCATTAATTTTACTCTTTTTTGTTTGTGGACCTCTCATGCTGGTAACCGTGGGTTTTTTTTCCCTTTGCCAGAGACAATTATTGGTCTGAAGGCTCATGGCCATATTCCCAACCAATCAGAATACTTGATTAATCCCAGGGGGGGAAACTGCATCCATGCGGGTGTCTATTTGGCTGATTGGATTTCTCATACCTGCAAAAAATTTGGCGGATCATCAAAGTCATTGATATTCTTCCAAGGAAAATTCATAAGAATTGTAATAAAAACTTATTGTTTGTTAATAAACTAGGCTGAAATAAGGGAAGAAGCACCCCAGCATGAAGTAAGTTACCGCCAGCTGATTGCCCTAATTACATGCTTCCATTTGCTGAACTTAGCTGGTAAAATGATCTAATAACTTGTCTCTGTCAACTGATCATAAGTTTTTATTAAGTTCACTTTCATAAAACATCAAAAATCTGTTTTCATTTTTTTTTTCAATCCGATTCAAAGACGTTCAAAAATGAAGACAGACGGAGCGCAGTGGGTTCGTCTCTTACCTCTGGGGCTCGTTATGCTGCAGTTTAAGAAATGCAGGAAATCACTAAAGTGGAAGCAAATGTCAGGCTTACAGAACACGGGTACGAGGGGGAAATGGAAATAAAGTTTCATTCCAGTACAACTAGACAGTTGGAACATCACAAAATGATGACATTAGAATTGTCAGTCTTTGCTTTCCGAAGACGTTTCAGTTCAAAAGGACTCAAATGAAAAAATGAAGCTTAAAAAGGAGTTCGACATGTGCCGACTCAGGAGAGAAATGTGTGGCACGTTGTATGCGATACGGATAGTGGAAGGAACCATGAAGTTTGGGCTGAAGGTGAACTGGCCTTCATCAGTCAAACACTTTAAAATTAACCACTTCTGATTGTCCTCACTTCCTGTCGGTGAGGACCGTAAGTTTAGGGATGGTGACACGTTTGTTGACACGTGACACGTTGTCTCTGTACACATCCACCGTGAATTTTAAATTAAACTGCGTTAACTTGTTAAGAATTACAGCCCTTATATAAATAGCCCCCCTTTACAGAGACTCAAAAGTAATGGGACATTTGACTAACAAGCAGCTTAGATTAGATTAGATTAGATTAGATTACTTTATTGTCATTTCAACTACATATAAATACACAGTGAAATGAAACAGCGTTCCCCCAGGACCTGGTGCCCCATACAAGGGTAGCGCCGGCCGGCCAGGGCCCGCCTCCGGCCCAACACAACACCCCGCCAGCGATGTCCTCTTCCCCGGCCACCGGCATCAGGCAACGCCGAGGACTGAAGTCCCGGTCCACACAGCAAGCCAAGATCGGAATTCACAGAAACCGTTAATCCGCAGCATCAGTCCCGCGACGATACTCCCCGCGGAAACCAAACACTTTGGCGCCCGGACGCTGCCCAGCAGTTCATACAACGCCGCTGGATCATCAGTTAGTGATCATGAAACACAACGCCGCCGGATCGCCAGTTAGTCTCGTCCGTGGACGGAGCTACAACGGCATCTGGTCGTCCTCGAACCTCCGACTTACGAACACAAACACCACCGTCCCGGCGTCCACAACACCCGAATGCCGGGTCAGAACATGGACAATCACAGGGGAACAAGCACCCCTTGGTTCTGGAGTGGCCGCGTGCTCCATCTTGGCCCAAAAAAAAACTAGCCAATTAAAAACAATATTATGATGTATAGTGTTGTCCACTGAAACTGATTTTGTTAAGATAAACTCCAGAAAGCAACAGTAGCTGCATTTAGCCTATGGATATTGTTTGCCTAGAGATGCAGTGTTTGGGGCAGAACAGTTACCTTTGATGACAAAAGTGTAGGCAAGAAAAATGTGTGGACAGACAGTAATACTTGGTATCCACACAGAGTCAAACTGTATCAGTACTTGAAGGACATTTGAGTCACTGATTTCACCAAATTTGTAAAAAAAACAACAACAAAAAAAAACACACCTCATAGGGAAGTAATGTGGAATAGAAAGGGAGTGAATTCTTTTCATCTTTTAAAACACCTGCGTTTTCATCCATCTTAACAATCTATCTTTGTCTGCTTTGATCGCTGGCTCTTCCCAGTTTTCTCTCCATTACTTTTACCATCTTACTGCTCAGTATCACCTCCATCTTTGCCCATTAAAACAGCTGGCAAGCTTTTTTATAACCATTTTGGTTCATGTGGGGGTTTCTCAAGGGACAGCTGTACAAGACCGATAGCACATATCTGACCTTGCATACAAGTCAACTATCATGCCATATATCCTGAATCTATTCATGCTAGAAACACCTTGTACTGATATGAGAACACTAGGAGCTATAATTTTCTAATTAATCTCTATCTTTCTTCCCCGGCACGAACATTCATTGTGACAACAATCCACTCATTCCCACGTTCAGGCTTATGTGAACAGCTCCTGTACAAGACATCAACATGAATTCTTCTCCACACATTTGAATCAGAACATTTGCAAGATTACAAATCCTTGCCTCTAGTTTCATACACACACCCACGAACAGTGCAGTGTTTGATCAATGTGGGCACTGAAGATTAAACTGAACTCGCATGACCTGCTTTCTGATCTTCCACACCACTGAATCAGTTCCCCTCATGGCCTGAATTCACTAATACCACCTATAAAAAATCTATAAGCTTTTATAAGCTCTTCCACACACTGTCTCTGTGTGAGGCAGAGTGCAATTTGCACACAGCGGTTTCATTGTATTTTGTTTTAACTTCTGGTGTCTAATGTGTTTGTCGATGCGCTCCTCCTAGTGTTGAATTCAGCTTTACTGTGTCAATAGCTCTCTGGCTGATTCAACTCGGCTCAAGGCAGAAAAAGATCTGTGCGCACTGAAATGATACACTTCACAGCATGGGACAGGGAGGGTGAAGGGGAGAGAAGGGGGGGAGATCAAAGCTTGCAATAATTAATAGATTCGTTTTCGCAGACCATTTCCTGGCAGTCAGAAAAATAAATAAATAAATAACTGTGAACATGCCAATGGAAACAACATATTAAGCAGAGTCTGCCCCTGAAGGCCAGACATGGTCAATGCAAATTGAGTTGACCTTGAAGGAAGATATTAAGAACAGAAGAGGCATTTTTGTCATCGTTTGCTTTAAAAGATTATTATTTGTGTTTGTTGGCTTGCTGTGTTCTTGATTTCACACTGTGTAATAAATGTATTTTAAAATCAAGGTCAAATCTACATCAATCAATAAAAATATCTAGCACATTTAAGATATGTTAAAAGGAACTTTTGATCAACATAATATTCCTTTGAAAATGGGTTTTAAGGCAAGCGGCTCTGTCAGTGTTTCATGCTGAGAAAAAAAGGGGAACATTGGTACACTGCATCGCCAGAGATCCTCACGGTCCTTGAGATTAATTTAGGCCGGCTAATATATTACATGCATTTCGCAAGTCAGCTCATCTTGTGGCAGTATTATTGGAAGCACTTTGATCATGTTAAATAAAAAATAGAGACCCAAAATGTTTTTGCAATACTTCACTTCCATTTGGCAAATGGGCAGCCGTTGTAAGTGCCAGTTTATCACTATGTTTTACAGGGTAAAAGTGTGTAAGGATTTCTGCAAGGAATAAATTCAGCACACTTAGCCAGTGTTTCACAGATGGAGGGGGTGCTTCTGTCTTTCTGAGGTGAGAATGATGCATTAAACATGATAGTGCAGTGGATTATGAGCAGGAAAGTATCCTTAAACTAAATCAGACATCTTATATGAGTAATGCAATGATCTTTCTTGCTCTCTCTCTCTCTCTCGCTCTCTCTCTCTCTCTCTCTCTCTCCCTCTCTCTCACACTCACATACACACACACACTCACACACACACAGACACACCTTAAAGCCTCCTATATTAATTCCTTTACACATACACACAGTGAATTTTAAAAATCCCTGAAAGGTTTACGTCAGCATGGACTTATGGGCTCTCCCAAGCAGCTTAGCTTGCCTTCTTTAAACTGAGAGAGCTGGAGATGGACGAGAAAGCAAGACCATTTTTTTCCAAAAGAAAGCTAACAAAAGAGGTGGAAAAACATTTCATCCCTGTATTCAAGCCCTTAAAAAAACAAACTCCCAACTGTGACACAGTCAGGAAAGCTCCAGCATTTTAGCTTTATATTCACACTCCCTCTGCTTTATCATGGCCTACATGACTTCACTTGACAGTAAATATGAAACCAGTTCACTCTAAAATTCTGCATGTATGCCAAGACAAACCTCCACAGTGAAACCACAAGCATATGAGTTGCTGTTGACTGATTTGGAAGAGAAGAAAATGTTATGGGTAATAATGTTTTTATGAGAAATGAACCCATTTGAAAGTTTCATTTGAATGTATACCAGGTTAATTATAGTGTATTTGTCAGTTTGGGGATATTTCAGCAGCTACATGAGGTGCATTCAAGAGAAAAAAAATATATCTACATATAAAATATCAATGGCAAATGTGAAGTTTTGATGTCATATCCCCTAGATTAAAGAAGCTTTCTAGGCTCTCAACATTTTATGTTCTTTTCAACTTCACTCCCAGCTGTTGGTCCCTCTTCAATAAAACTTAAAACCTTTTGATGAGTGGAAGCAAAACCGGTAGAGAATGAAGGAGCTGAGCCCTCAGGAAGAACAGGAATGAGCCACGTTCTGGTGCACACTTGTCAGAAAGAGCTCCATCTCAGCTAAGACTGACACTGAGCTGGATTTATTCTATCTGGAGAAGTTTGTGTGAGAATCTTGTCCTTTAGCCAAATGTGATGCTACACTGGGACACCTGTGGGCTTTTAATGACAGAGATCACACAGAAATTAGTAACCAGAAACTAGAAACTAGTTCTGCTTCCAGGAAAATGCACCTGAGGTAAGTAAAAGATAGAAAAGAAAATCAAAATAATCAGGTGAGCAAATGTGTACACACAAGTATGAATAATGCAAATTCTTCCCTAAATTCAAATGTGGTATTCTTTGAGTGCCATGTCTCTCTCTTATGATTTCACTGTGAAATTACTTCACATAGACACAAAGTTTTTGTAATTTTACCTCATTACACCACCACAGTGGATTTTAAGTCAATCAGTAAAAATGTGAACGTGGCAGCAGTACTAACCACTGCACCACCTTGCTGTCCCATGTCTAAACATAGTGCTCAAAAGTATTAGGACAACTCCCTGACAAGTAGTTTCATGGCCAAGTAAGGCCTGTCCCCTCATTATTTGATGAAGAATTCACCAGATAAAAGAGTTGATTCCAGGTGTTGAACTTGCATTTAGTAGATGTTGACCAGAGTCCTGAATATGAGGTCCAAAGGAATGTTGGTGCAAGTAAAGAAGGCCATCACTGGACTGAAAAAAAAAACTACTGGTGTGACAGCAAAAATTTTAGGAGCGGCAAAATCAACAATCTGGAACATTTTTACAAAACACGACACAGATATTATGGTCACTCTGTCTCCCTTGAAAACAGCATTTTTTTTCTACCGTGCATCTGACCTCCAGCTGGTGCCTTCAATATCACGCAGTTTTAACAGCTCACATCGAGCATCAAGCTACACCGTAGGGCCATCTGCTGAAGACTTGGCAACGGGTCAGATTTTCCAGATATTTCCCACACTTCACGCTGACGCTATCAAACTGACATGGCTGTCATATCTGCAGAGTTAATTTTGATGAAGAAAACCAGATCGGCAACAGGAGCTTTGCAGTTTGTGAGGAAGTAGCTTAATTGAATTCCTTTAATACATTGAGGGAGAATTTGTGCTTTGGACTTTTTTTTTTGCGAGGAAGACCACTGTATTTGTACAATGGAGAAAATAAAGGAATGTAAGTCCAGGCCACACATATACGACTCATACAGACTTTGTGTCCTGATTATCTCATTAGCTTGTTCTAGGCTTTGTTCCAAGTTGAAGCATTCTAAGACAACACCAATAGCGTCATCGGCTCCTCCCCATGGGACTGTGTACCTGATGATGTAATACTGGCGTCAAGAGGTTGACAGACGGGCGTTGATGATGTAACCACAGTGCAGGGAAAGGACAAAGCCCTTTTATGGCCATCCAAATGTGAGGACAGGATATGATGATTGTAAAATATCACAGACAATACAGGCCCAAAACTTTTCAGCACCTATATAAATGGTAAAAGTAACATATGTGAAAAGGAAGACAAATTAATTTTCTTCCTTTCCACACAAGTGCGCATAATGCAAATTAATTATTGCATACTTGAGGAAATTATTACCTGAGTGAAAGTATTTTTTTCTATTACACAGTACAATAAATCATGTTTGAGGCTTGGTGGAGACTATGCGATCTGTTGAGAAGACCAGGAAAGGCGATTGGACATGCAGTGCCTGTTCTGATCAACTCTAGAGTGCCTTGCAGGCTTAGGTGGATGCCTTTGAACATTACTCTGGCTCGTAAAGTTAACTGTACCTGACATTTCCTTAGGCAAGTATGCTCATCCGTAAGTGTGTGCGTCTGTGTGAGTATCTAATGCTGCATGGAGATTATGTTAGATAAAGCACAATGGCCAATAAATGAACTACAGTAATGTTCAGATTAAACTAAGTTACAAAGCCAGAACCCACTTAACATTGTTGATGAAAAGAAATTTGTAGCCTCGAAACTTAAATATTCTCTTTGTTTTTGTGCCCACTTTTTGCAATGAGTTTTGTTCCTGAGTGTTTTTCTTTTCCATGTCCGTTCTGTATTTCCCCTGTTGGTCGTCCTTTTTGTCTGTGTGCATTGTCCTGGGTCCTTCTTTCAGTTACTTCCCAATTTATACAAAATGTTCTTTCTCGCTTTCTCTTTTCCTGCACTCCTTGCTTGTCTAATTTTTCTATTCTGAACCCCTTGTCTCCTCTGTCCTCCATCCTCCTGCTGCGACCCGGACATCAATCCTATGCACCATCTTGAATGATGTCTCAATTCTGAAAATGCATCTGAAGGACAGAGGAATGGGGAGAGCAATGATTGAAGATGCACAGGTGTATCCTTTACAGAAGTGTTTTTACCCTCACAGTATAAAAGAGGTGTAATACACAGATGGAATATGTAAACGTTGTAGTGGTACAAGTACATCATACAATTGTGTGAAAAAGAATGTTTTCACATGACTGTATGCAGTCCTGTGAAGAAAAAAAAACCACACACCATAATTAAATAGCTTGTAGAACAACCTTTAGCAGCAATAACTTGAAGTAATCTTTTTCTGTATGACTTTATCAGTGTCTCAAATTGTTGTGGAGGAATTTTGGCCCAGTTTTCTTCACAGTACTGCTTCAGTTTATTAAGGTTTGCAGGCATTTGTTTATGCACAGTTCTCTTAAGGTCCTACCTCAGTATTTCAGATGGGATGAGATCTGGATTTTGACTGGGCTATTAAACACCTTGATTAAGCCATTCTCTTGACTGAATAACTGCATATGTGCTTGAGTTCATTGTCCTTCAGCTGCCGGACAGATGGCCTTACATTTAACCGTAGAATTCTTTGGTATTCAAAGGAGTTTATGGTTGACTGAATAACTGCAAGGCGCAAAAACAGCACAAAACATCACCCCACCACAACCATGCTTGACAGTTGATATTAGGTGTCTGTGTTGCTATTCTGTGTTGTTGTTTATTTTAACAAATGCATATTATGACCGAGCATTTCCACATCGCATATGTCCAAAGACACTGTTCCTAAAGCCTTGGGGTTTGTTCAGATGTAACTTCGCAAGTCATGCTGAGATTGCTTTCTCCTGGCAATTGTTTCCCAAAAGCCATACTTAGTCAGTCTTTTTTGAATTGTACTAACATGAACTTTAACATTTCACATGCTAACTGAGGTGTAGTGTGAGGTGAGGTGAGGTGAGGTGAGGTGAGGTGAGGTGTAGCTTTTGGGCTTTTGTCTCTGAGCATCACACAGTCTGACCATGGGGTGGTTTACCTGGGACATCCACTCCTGGGAAGATTGTGGCATTGTGTTAATACACACCTGAATGCTCCAGACCAGCAAGGTACCAACGCTTCTGCTTCTATAGAGGTGCTCTCACTGGCTGATGATCACTTAATCAAAAGGATTTGATTAGTAGAACCTGACTGCTACTTACCCTCTTAATTCCTATGGAAGCAGTAAGGGTGCACTTAATTATTCATAGGATTGCACAGGGTCCTGTGAAAATCTTCTTTTTCATACAAATGTATCGATACTGTGCTGACCAAGGCTATAGTTTAAGTTTAAGAAAATGAAAATGTACAAATCACAATCTCAATACTAGGCCCAAAAAATGACACAAAATTAAATGTCTTGCTCAAACTGTTCACCTCTAACACAAGCCTACGATTAAACTGCTCGCCTAACCTTCTGTGGGTTACACACACTGATACACACTAGTGCACATGGTCCAAAACAATTACAACTGTCTGTCGAGGGATTTTCTGTGCTAAGCTCTTGGGAGGTGAAATCTCTGTGACAGATGGGAGGACATTTTTCCACAACTGTTTCTTCTTTCAAAGAACCTTTTCAAAAGCTATCTGACCACTCAGAGTCATGCCACAGCACAATCTGCCCATGAGAGAGAGTCCAATAACTTAGCATGAAGGGCAAACACTAGAAGAGCACAGATTTGAATGAAGCAAAAATTTCAAGACATGTATAAGTGTTATTCTATGGTCACCAGATCCTTAAAACACAGCTTATACAGTATTAGCAGCTATAAATTTGAAACTATTAGCGCCTTTGGATTGGAATTCATTTTAGAGAGATAAAAATAGATTACAAAAAAACCTATGAGGGATGTATTAGCGCCACTGTCGTTATATAGACAAAAATATTGAGCCACACCACTTAATCATTGAATTCAGGTGTTTCATTCAGTCTCATTGCCACAAATGCATAAACTCAAGCACTAAGCTGTGTGTGTACAAACATTTTTGAAAGAATGAACCGTTCTAAAGAGCTCACTGAATTCATGTGATACTGTAGGATGCCACCATGGCAACAAGTCAGTTCATAAAATTTCTTCTCTCCTACAACTGTAAGTGGCATTATTGCAAAGTGGAAGCTTTTAGGAACTCAGATCACGTAAAGTTACTGAGCAAGGTCACTAAATGCTTAGGTACGCAGTGTGTAAACGTCACCAACACTCTGCTGATTAATCAACTGCAGGGCTCCAAACCTCCTCTGGCATTAACATCAGCACAAAAACTGTGCTCTGGCAGCTTCATGGCATTGGTTTCCATTCGCCAAGCAGCTGCATACAAGCCTTGCATCACCAAGTACAATGCCGAGTGTCAGATGGAGTGGTGTAAAGTGCACCCTTCATATTAATCGTTTATGGATTTAGAATGGGATGCCATAAAATCTCCTGTGGATGTAATGTGTAGGTGACCTAATACTTCTGTCCATTTAGTGTAACCGCACATCACTTATTTTCTTAGCTCCACAATAAAAAAACAGTGCAGCTGCAGTTTTAAATAATATAGTTGGTAAGCTGCTGTTAAAGCAGCCAGCGCTTTGAAATATAATGATTGTCGTTTCATCAAGGCTAAATAGATTTGTTATTATGACAAATTTAAGATTGTCATCATTAATGTCATGATATTAAAAATTATTCTCAATATTTTCCGGATTTTTATAACAATAATGATAATGTGCTGAGCTCAGAGGGAATTGATACGAAAGCAAGCTTTGGTTATTTCATGACTTTATCTGTTTACAATATGCGATCAGATTGAGTGACACCAGATGACAACACTGATGGCATTCCCATTTGCAAACACAACTCTGAAATATGTAGATTGCATACTAATGGCACACGCACTCTGCTGATTGCTCATTAGGCCTGCTGTTCATTTGCACGGAGAAGAAATGAAATGCATCCATCAGATGTGTGAATAATTTACCTCCAACCATGAAGGCAGCAACTTGCTATGCAGCTATTGTACCATGACAGACAACAAAAACATGTCAAAATCCTAGGCAGAGCCACGATGTGGGTGTGCAATATTTACTAAAGGAAGATAATGTCATATGAGGCATCTGGCTGTGCCAAGGACAAGAACGGCACGTCTGTCTTTCAATTAGTCAGCATGTTACCTGGGAAACAGTTGGAATCCATGTTTGGAAAAAAATCAAAGTTGAGCCAAAGTTTGTCATTTTGATTATTTTAGAATCACACTGACAGAGGACAATGGAAGGAAACTGCTTGCACTTTAGCCATGAAGATAACAGAACAACATTTGGGTTCCTCTGCCCTATGGGGTTTCTCATTATGTGCTGTGCAATTATTCTGTCCCTGATTTATTTTACAATCTGTCTTATTATTTAGCCTGTCTTTCATTCTGATTTTGTATACACTGTTATGGCGCTTGCCACATTTCACGACCACCCCCCTACCCCACTGTCAAACAAAACATCTGGCATCACCTGAAGAGTGCATCAACGCAACCAAAATTACCATTAATTAGATGTGACATATGCAATTAGTAAACAGATAAAGTTTTTGTAGTTTTACAGTGTCCCCATAGTGCATTGGTTTACTCGCCTTACAAGCGAAAAGGTCCCTGTTTCAATTCCAGGTGGACACAAGCCCCTCCCACCATGGAAGGCTGCATCAGGAAGGGCATCTGGTGTAAAACCTCTGCCAAATTACTGATGTGAATTAATCTGCTATGGTGACCGCATGGGGAAAATACACAGAAGCAGCCGAAGGTACATTTCACTCTTGTAGCATCACATTCATATCAAATGAAACACCTAGAACTCAGCGGCTATACCTCTGCCTAAAATCTGACCCTGTGTGAGATTGACATTTGACACTACAATCTTATAAATTGTATCAGATGTTCTACCCATCATAGGTATTAACCACACAAAGTTTGGAAAAAAAATCCAGCCCACAAGTCAGCTCCTGCAGTGGTAACAAATGGACAGATGGATGGAGGGATGGACAACCAAAAAACATCCTGTCTCCATGGTGAAGGCATAAAAACAGTGTCTACGGGTTTCCTTTGAAAAATACAGGAAAAATTGTACAATATTGTAACGTTCTTATAATTTAACAAAGTATCTTTAGTTCATTCAGCTGAAGGATCCTTGGCAAGGCATCCGTCATCCGTCCGGTCTAAGCTGGTCAATTTTAGTGAAACTTGCACTCTATGATCCCCTAATGGGTCTTCAAACTGTGTTTAAGGTCAATGTCACACTTGTTGTTTAATGAGCACTTTTCTGTTTTCACAGGAATCATTCCTCCTAAGAGTATTTGTCTTGATTGCAACGTTCATAAAATGAGGGCATGTTAGTATTGCTGTACATAAGATCCATCACTGGGTTTATTTACAGTATGGCATACTAATGTCTTAAGCTAGGTTAGGGCTGGTCAAGAAATAGGGTGCATAATAGGAGCTACTATAGGGCAGTAACCTAAATTGCCAACATGGTCAGCATAATTCCTGTTTTTACAAGCTGCTAAACTTGAAGGTTAATTCACAACATTCCAGTGTCACTATTCCTATAGTCTCAATTCCTCTTGTGCTGGCAGACCTTCTGTGGTTCTCTCCTTTTAGGTGGTAGACCTAGTGCAAAATAGCGTAGGATACAAGTGGTGTGCCGTACATTTTGCGCACCACTTCTATTCTGTTAGATGGTGAGGATCATCATCTTACTGCACATGACCAAGGAGGGAGTGGTCCTAATGGTTGATCCCACATTAGGAAGACGTGGTTGTCACTTTTTTATGGCCATGGTTACGACTGACCATGCAGCTATAATACTCCTGAACTCAAACACTTTCATTTGGTCATGAATGAGATTCATTTTTCCTGGATATTTTAATTTTCAAGCCTCAACTGTGCAAGATCACATTTCATCAAGTTCCAGAATCGGTGTAAAAAAATCAGCTAGGCTTCAAAAGGATTATTTAAAATGATCAATATTTCTGCAAAGGCTCCTGACAATATAAATGTTTAGTAACAATTAATATTTTAGTGATACAATTCAAATTTATTGTATATGACTGGTGATGTGAAATGTGGTTTCCAGTGTTTATGTGGCAAGAACAGTGTGAAGGTTTAGCAACTGGTCCCTGTAGAAATTCAAGAAGAACAAGAATCTCAATGTGATAATGAGGACACATTGGGTAAGACCCTGTTCAGCATAAGAAAATGAATTTTATTAAACTCAAATCTATTGTACTTTAATACATTTTGCTGTGATAAACTGTTCATGGCGGTTGCAGATGCGGCACATACACTAAATTAACAATATAATGGCAAACAAAGAACCCCAGATGTTCTGTACAGCGCAGTATTGTAATATTATTTACAATAATAATCCACTGTTATGGAGAATAGTGGGTGCATTGTAAAAAATCAAAGTTTCATGCTGACAAATGTATAACTGGCAGTAGTTTGCTGTGATTTAACGGGGGAATTTGTTGTGTAGAATCAGTTTGAAAGGAACAGCAAGAAAGAGTGTGTGACTTATTATTTAGAGGTGGAGCTTTTCAGTGAATTTTGCAAGCACAACACTTCTGACCACACTTCTGAGAACTGCCCATTCCATTAACTGCAATTTTATACCATTTGCAGAGATACTGAGCAGTGCAGTCCTATTTATTTGCACTCAGTACAATGTAATTTAATTCAGCTACAGTTAGAACTAAATTGGATCAAACCGGCACTGCAGATGAACAGTCCACTGTCCTGCGAGCCAAAACCTAAGCAAGTTACACTCTCGATTACCACATATGTACACACAAATGTGAAGGCCTTCAGTATATCCCATATATCTTGCTACGACAGCAGTTTTAATGTCTTTTTAACACCATAACACTAAAACAGTCACAATCCTGAATACACATGCACACATGAATGCACACAGTTGGATTACAGACAGCTGGGACAGTCTTTTGCCCCGCTCAACTTGTGCATGAAAACAGCTAATATTCTACCAGGGAGTCAGGAATCACCCAGCAGCTACATCCTCAGAGAAATGAAGCAATTTAAAAGCACACACCAAATGTGATATTCATGATTTGGATTCCAGCAGCAGCAGTCACCCTGTCATAACCGAACAAACGTGCTTCCCATACAAAGAGGTGAGAGGGAGGTAGAGTAAAAAGCTCCAGTTAGGCAAATGGCATGAGAAAGGGGGCTGAGAGAGAGAGCAAGAATAGAAAGGGCCATTTACCTCCTTAAATCCATCATCCACCCATCTACTTCTCTCAGAATCACTCCCACTGTTGTCTTCCGGGACACAAACATGCAGTGAAACAGTATTACTTTTCTGTCAGGCTCCAGAGACAGGAAATGGTTGTTCTTGAACCATAAATAGATATTTTGCTACTTACCACCACAGGCTTTAAACTTGGCGCATTGCTTTTTGTGCTAAAGTTGTTGTCCTGGAAATCTGTGCAATAGTTGTAGAAGTGGAGCTACAATGAATTTAGGTTGTGTCACTCTTAGGAAAGAAAAACAGTTTACAAGAACTTCCTTTTAAGTTGTGTGGCTTCACTGAACCATTTAAGCAATCTTTTATTAACATATCCAAGTCCTAAAAGGAGATTTTCCCTTTTCTAGTCATGTCATCAAAATATTTAAATAATTACAAACTACTTTGTGTGGCAGGAAACTACTTTTGCACTACCAATAAAGGGCTTTGAGATGACTCCTGTTGTGAAGTGGCCCATTATAAATACAGTAAATTTGAAGTGAATTACTACATTATTAATCATAATTACTAAACATTTACATTGTCAGGAGTCTTTGCAGCAATAATAATTATATCTAATCCTAGTGAAGCCTAGCTGATTTCTTTACATTGACACTGGGAGTGATGAAACATGATCTTAGACAGATGAGACTTGCAAATTATCATATTCAGGAAAATTTAATCTTGTTCTCCACCAAATGAAAGTGTTTGAGTTCAGGAGTATAACAACTACATGGTCAATAGTAACCATTAAAAGCATAAAAATATGTGACCGTATCAACTTGTCATAGCATTTAACATATTACTGATGTTAGCATAATGGTGTTAGGAAGGCCCCAATAACACCTTCCTAATGTGGAAGTTAACCATTAAGACCACTCCCTCCATGATCATGAGCAATAAGATGATCATCATCACTGTCAAACAGGGCACAAGTGGTCTGTAACATGTGTGGCAAAGCCATATTTCAAGCTATCACAGCACCACTGGCTGTAGGTCTAGCATCTAAAGAAGAGAACCATTAAAAATCTGAGAAGACAGGAACAGTGAATATGGGAATCGTGACAGCGGAGTGCTGCAAATTGACCTTCAAGTTTTCTACTCGTAAAAATGGGAAGTTGTGCTGATTATGTTGGCAAATCAGGTTATCGTCCTATATTTGCCCTGATGCTGTGCCCTAGTTCTTGACTGGCCCTAACCTAGCTTAAGACATTAGTATGCCATAAATAAATCTAATGGCAGCATGTACGCATAGCTGTACAGAGCAAATGTAAATACAAATTTGCGGACTTTGCAAACTAAATTATATAAGTTGCCAAAATGAAAACTTAGCCCCGTTAAGTTGATATAACTATAAAGACATGATCCATAAATAGAAAAAATTGGATAACTGTTGACTGCAACATTTGCAGCAAATATCAGGTTTAGGCTTTTTGACACATTGCACTCCCTCTATGTGGTCATGGGCAAAAGAAACCAGCACTCACTGGTGCCAACATGAGATGCAAATGTATCAGACATTCATTACATACTGCCACCTCAAATGTTGCCACTAAGAGAAGGTTTGGACTGGCATTAATGCAGTGCATGGCTTGCCTTCTTGACCATTTGAAACACTTATAGTCTATAAGCCACATTCCCCTATTCACACAGCATTTTATTCTATGTGAACTTGAAGGGCACTTCAACATGCAGACTGGAAAAACCACCCACCTTCCAAGTTGTGGATGACAAGCACTACATTCTGAGCCACAGCACCCCAGAAAACTTTAACATCCATTAATTAAAACATTCAGATGACTGATACTGTCAGAACAGTATCACCCAGTTTGCTGCACAACTGTGGAAACTTTTAGTAGCGTACTGTTTGGCTATTAACTTTGTGTTGGTTGCATATTGCTCCTTAAATGAAGACTATTTTTTACAGAAAATGGCAGACAATATATTTCGATAAAAGTAATAGTATAGTGATACAGTAGCTAGAGATCAAGGCCTTTAAAGTGATGGCTTAGCTGTAGGAGCATGAGCTGGCAAGCTCCAGGCTCATTGATCTGAGCGCATCAAAACTAGGAGACACTGCAGCATTCAGCAGGAACACAGCAGGGTTCCTCTGTAATGTATGCTACAGTGTATGTGTGAGTGTATGTGTGTTCACTGAAATCCCCCATCTCTAAGAGTAATGTGCGCAACCCTCAATTTTCTTGAAGGAGACGGTCGCAGGCAGAAAATGGCATGTGAAATGTCATACATTCTGCTCTCCAATTGGTGCACGGCCAGTAAGAGTGAAAACGAGGGCATGGCGGGTGCAGAGGGAGTTGCAACCAATGTGAAAAACACGCAGGCTGCCAGGTGGCATGTGACATGTTAGTGTTTGTGTGCATTAGTGAGTGCGTTGTGTATAAGAGCAAAAGCCTATTATATCTGTGAGAATGTGTAGGGTGTAGTCAAGCAGCAGAGAAGCACCTGGAGCTACGTGAGAACTCAGGGATTTCCACCTCAGGCAATGGGAATGCTGCCTATCAAACACTCACGCACCTCTATAAACACAAACACACCACTTCGCCTACACTTAAAGCCACTCTCCTTGACTTCCTCATGAACATACAGTCCTGCCGTCACAGTTTCTCATTTAATACACACACTTGGCAGCCCCTAAAGCATATAGAGAGCAGGCAGGGTGAGCTGAAGGCTCCAGTTCTGCCAGGAGATGGGTTAAGTGGTGGGGAGCCTGATGGTCAGAGGACTGGTCTGAATACTGATTCAGACTTCAGAGGTGGCTCTTGTAGCATAAGCTGCTGATTAAGGGAGAAAATGGAGGTGGGGAGGGGAATGGAGATATGAGGGGATGTAAAGAAAAGGATATTTAAGTCAGGGAGTTTGAGGGTGGAGAACAGACAAGCAGACAGATCACAATCAAGAAGGGAGAAGAAGTAATGAGAAAGGAGTCAAAGATTGGAAGAAAACGAGAACAGGAACAATGGAAACTGTGACAGTGGGAGGCGCAGTTGACGGAGAAAGGAGAAAGAAACAGGAGTAGCCAGGATTGCTGAAGGCTTCCTTCAGATCACACAGCGCCCTTAAGAATCTGCTTCAGACTGAGTAACACTTCAGACTCTATCTGAGAAGTTTGAGCTCATACCAGAAACAAGTTTTCAGTCAAATTCAGTGCTCGAAGCTGGAAAAGCCTTGATTCGCATTTTTCAAATTATGAAGGAGGCGAGAAATGCATTATGGGAGAGAGCGAGCGTTTCATTTTTAATTTAGCAGAAAATCCATTTGCAAATGGATTTTCTGCTATCTTTTAATCAAACAAAAAACACCTAGTTGAGCTGGGAAAATGGTGGTTAAGCTGGAAATCCATCATATCCCAGTGTTCAGGAATTATTTGTTTTTTCTGTACTAAATACAACATTCTATCTTTGTTGTTTTTGGTTATTTTTCTTGAGTTTTGTATGCATTTATTTTTTTTATCCTTTTCTTTTAGCAAATGTCCGTGCCATGCATCCATATAAAAATAATAAAAAAATACTGTGGGAACCCCCCACATCAGCACTTTTGACTGGATATCTCAGCTTGTTTCTTCAGGCTACATCACTGAATGTATGCCTCCATAAATAAAACATGTTCACTGATCAATAGGCACAAAACTTTGGGGAAATATACTTATTTGCTTTCTTGCAGTGTGTTAGACAAGATCAATATCACTCTCACATTAAATGTAAAGCTACCACCAGCAGCCAGGCAACCCTGAGTTGGCAGTAATACTGAAAACAGGAGAAAACATCTACCCTTACGCTGGCAGCAAAATGGCAAAACCCCTTTGCTTTCCCTTTAAGGTGTGATGGCCTTCCCTCATTATTTAGTTACCTTTGATTTCTCACAAGCCACTTGTTGCATAGCACCTACTCTGTGAAAGGAATAACCAGAAGTCACTGGCCAGTGAGGAGCATGAATAAATACACAGACACATTTATGCACACAGCTTATTAGTAAGCTTGCAATATGTCCCTGTCACCCTCCCATTACTAGAAATGTATCTGTTCTCCTGTGGCAGTGACAGCACAGCGACACACCATCTTGTCTGACCAGGATCAGTGCTCTAAGTGGAAATTACAATGCTGCTTCACGTCTTGTACATTTTATGTATCACTGCTTTTACACTGGGGATAAGATATTTTAGCATATGCTCTCTTGAATTCTGTCCCTCTCTTCATCTCTCTGTCTTGTTGTTCATCATCCCGCAGTACTGTCAGGGGGCATGGTTAGTAAATCAACAAATGAATTACTTATTGAATTCACCTCTGCGATTTATTTTGTACAAGTCAAACTGTGTGGGTTTTTGTGTTGCTCAGAGTAGCAACTATGTGTTGTTGTTTTGTTTTTTCACTATGTATATTATTCCCGACCTGTACTCTTTAGGAATTCTGACATAATGGCATAAGGAATCTTATCTGGATTAACAGAAATGATGCAAATGGAGAAAAGTGGAACAGATGGGGTTCAGTGCAGTGCAGTGCAGTGCAGTGCTGTGTTTCTACAATTGTGTGGCTCTAGAAGAGTCAATCCATGTGACCTTGATTGCGGAAAACAAAGACGATCAGTAGCATTGACACCTTTAAAATTACAGTGCCTCTAAATATTAAATGTCTGCAGGTTTTATTGTTTTACAACACTGAATCAGTGACAATTTAATCACTTTTGTGACGCTGATCAAAAATTCTGCATCAGCCATAGAGACTTTTGAGCCCAAATGCACGGAGTAAAATACAAGGGGTTCCTGGAAAATCTGCAGCATTGTGAAAGGTCTATTTTCCAGCATGGCGATGAGACAGGGTAAAAAGTCTGAGCTGCGCAGAAATGGCTTAAAAATAGCTGGAAAAGCCAAGTTAGAATCAAGATCTCAGCCCATTTAAGAATTCATAGCTTTACGTGCAATAGAAACTGGTCTTCTGGGTAAAGAAGTCACAGTGCATACTAACACTCATCGCTCTTAACTATAGAATTTTACCTAATGCCCATTTAGTTACAGAAGGAGGTCATCGAGAAAATTTCTGGAAATGTCAATTATATTTAGTGTCTATCACTTATAATTATCAGGTTACTTATAGTTAAGGGTAAATAATAACTTCCTGATATTGGAAAAATGCAGGACGTGTAGATGGCCATTCCATATACCATTATCCACCCTTTACCAGTTTCCAGAAATTAATTTCAGGCAGATAGTTTTTATTTTCATTTGCTAAGTTAATCAATTCATTTGTGAAAATTGCCTGTGGAGTCAACAGGCATGTCCTCATGCAAATTATAAATCACAAATCAGCAGTTGTCAAACCAGGCAAAGACAAGCAGCAAGCATCCCTACAAATGATTTTCTAGTAAGTGTTGGCTTTAAAGTTGCTCAGTTATTTAAAAAAAATGCTGTCAGTTTTATTAGCCCTAAGTTTTATTTTGGAGCCTCATGACTGCAACACTTCTAAAAAAGAACATTCAGGCTCACTAAGGCTTCGTAGTAAATCCAAAGTGGCTGTAAGGCAATTCATAAGGAGCCAAAAATGTCTTTCTGTCTTTGCTTTTATTCCTGCTGGATTGCTCCTCTTGTGTGTTTCTGTTTCTGTCTTAATGAGGAATAAGCTGTTTTTTTTTACCCACAGCCTGCAAAATCAAACTTCCATGTAGATGTGTTCCAAACAAAACTGCTGACATTTTGTCTCAAAGTCAGCGATGCGCCTTTAGGAGTTGCTTGATGTTTTAAGATGTGAGTTTACAATGTCGCCAGGCTCTCCTGGCACCTGTGAAACTGCTACCTCAGCTCAGCCTAAGAACAGATGCATTTTAACAGATGCATTCCACATTCAAAGTGCGAAAACACAAGGGGAAACAGGAAAACAGAGAACTGTAACCTCACCTCAAAAGGAACAACTTTTCCAAAATTTATGCTACACAACTGAACCAAACTTTAGTTCCTGTCTCTTAAAAAAAAAAAAAAAGAAATTCCATCTCCAATATTTAGCTCTCCAAAGGGAGTCACAGTTTACTTTGGTGCAGAATTAACCCATGTTATAGTGCCAGCCTGGATCCTCAAAATCAATATCCATTAAGTATTCATTTGATTTAATAGGACCACAGCTGAGTGAGCAATGTGAAAATACGGAAGGAACTTGAATAACCTGTCAGAAAATTAAGCCTCAGCTTGTCAGATGGATGTTAAGTTAATCAAAGCAAAATCATGTGCAGTCCAGCACAGAGCTCATGGAGAGTGTATGGTTCAGCTGTACTGTCTTTTACCCAGATTTGGGGGGATACTGCCCTTGACATTATGTGTTGCATCTGACAGCTCCTTAGGAAGGAACACTTTTGCAACATTAACACTCCACACATAAAGAGTATGGGTTACACAGCAGAAATGCATGTTAAATTGCTGGGTCACTGAATCCAATATTCATTTTTAATGTGAGTTTTATGAGAGCAGCAGTGAAGCCTGGCAATATGATGAAAAAAAATGTCACTTGTGTGACACTGTGCAGTTTCTAGCATTTTAATTAAAGGTCATATGGGGAAAGGCAGACGGCTACACTTGCATCAGGTAAAAGGGCTGAAAGCTGAAGAAGATTGGCATATTATTATTATTATTATTATTATTATATCATTATTAGTATGTTCTTGAATCTATCATCTCAATCTCATGCTGAGAGGGAATCTGCTTTTTGCAGTGCACACAGCATGAAAGCTACTCACTCGGCTTTCCTGGCCAGTCCCACTGAGCGGCAGAGAGTGGTTGGAGTCTGCGGAACGAGCGACTTGCAGCAGGGGCTTCTCTTGTCCTCCTCGACGGAGTCGGGGCTGGCTTGGCTCGCTTTGGGCGACTGCGGCGAGGTGGGAACGAGCTGCAGCTGCTGCGGGTGGTGGGAAGACGGTGCAGGAGTCGGGTGCTGCTGAGGCTGGGCGGAAAGACCGGTGATCTGCTGCTGCTGCTGCGGTGGCGGTGGCTGCTGCTGCTGCTGATGCGCCTGCTGGCCGAGATGAGCCGCAGCTTTGTTGCTCCCCGGGTGCTGATGGAGGTGGGCCGGCGCCTGGGGACTGGCGCTGCGGTGAGTCGGGTGGTGGTGATGGTGGTGATGGTGATGTTGAGAGGGCTGCTGGACGTAGTGATGGGGGTCCCGCAACTGTCGGTTCTCTCCGATCAGGTCCTCCACCTTTCGTTCGAGTTCGTCGATGCGCTGGCGCTGCGTCTGGATTAGGCTTTGCTGGTTCTGGACGATAGTGGTGAGCTCCTTCAGGTAAAGAACGGCTTTCATTGGATTATCCAGCAGGCTCTCCATCACTGACTGTAGCTGTGGCAACGTGCCCGGCTGTGGTGACTTCTCCTTTGGCTGTTTCTGGAGCTGTGATCGGTTGATGGGGCCTCTGAAGAGTGCGTAACCGGGATGCTGTGGCGGCAGTCTGACGCCTCTACCCTCCAGTGAGGCTGGCTCTCTCTCTCTCTCTCTCTCTCTCTCTCTCTCTCTCTCTCTCTCTCGGTGCTTTGCGAGGAAACCAGAAATGGTGCTGATGCAAGGGGGGGTTTAGCATCAACGGAGTGCGGAGGCGGGGCCGTAGTGGACCAGTGATGTCAACACGCAGGGCAAATAATGTAGCAGTTTTTGCTTTCACGTGGAATATCAGTTTTTGCATCCCACAGGCTACAGTCCAGGCAGTTCAACTTGTAGTTATAGGTTTTTGTTTTGTTTTGTTCTGTTTGTTTGTTTGTGGAGTGAAAGATAAGATATTCATTTAATTTCATGTTTTAACAGCAGCAAGACAAGTAAAAAGGCTATGGTTCAATCCCAGGAGGGGACACAAGCCCCTCTCACCATGGAGGGTTGAGTCAGGAAGGGCATCTAGTGTAAAACCTTCACCAAATCACCAAATTTAAATTGATACACCTACTTCTTCAAGAATGTTTACGTGGCTAGATATTGTGAAGGGGTTTTTCTTAACTAAGTAAAAAAAATTCTGTGATCCTCCACTTTAGTTGGTTTAAGTTATTTTGGCCACAAATGTTTTGCTATCTTTTTATTTATTTTGTTTTTTTCAGCCTAATAATGGCCTCCTTGATAAACTGATCTTCGTCAGACTCAGAGAAGGTTGCATTAACAACATAAAGTAAAGTGATCACAGAGGTGAGCGTGTTTACATAAACTGACATTCATCCCTGTGTTTTTATTGAGATGTGTTAAACCAAAAACAAAGTGTTAGTGCAGCTGATTAAAACAACTGTCTCCTTAGCAGGTTTTCATTTCTTTTGGATCCAGAATCTCTTCAAAGGAAGGATATTTTGGTTTCTTACCATGAGGAGTGTAACAAACAACAACAATTCATCTGCAGATAATTTTCTTTATTCATCATTTGGTCTACACTATGTCAAAAAAAAAAAAAAATAGTGTTTCTTTGCTGGCCTTCTTTGCAGGTGGCTTGTAGGTCTTGGTTTTTCCTTTCCAGTTCTTGGAGCTCACACTGCATCTCTGTGTGCTTTTGTTTCTGTCGTTCATTATGCATCTCTTCAGATTGTTTATTCTTTTCATCCATTTCTACTATATACCTCTGTTCTAGCTGAATTTTCTCCTACAGTAGTTGTTTTAGCCTTTCCTCATATTCTTGACACATTTTCACCACTCTTTATTTTAAATCCTGGATTATGTCTTTGTGGCAGAAATGCTTCATTTCTGCCAAAAGGCCTTGAAGGTGTCACTTCAGCTGGTTTGAGCTGGCTCTTAGCTCTATATTTTCCCTCTTATAGTGGTCAAATGCCAGTCTAAGGGCATTAATTTAATTAGGGATATTTTGTAGACTACCCCAGTGAGGAGGTCCATGGTATTGTCATGGATGTTTTGGATTGTACGTTCCCTGGACATCTGGATACAAAGACACTTTAGACCCATGAAGCAATCCCCTGAATAAAGATTTGTTAGTATTTTTTTTTCCACAAGATTTTATATAGATTTCTTAATCTCACATGATGAGCACCACAGGAAAAACAAGGTTGGATTAATTAATTCTTTTGGTAAAGTCTTCTTCACCAAAAAAAAAAGAATGTTAGAAGACCACAGTGTTAAAACAGGGCCATACTGGGTTTGAAGGAGCAGCAGGAGGAACAATGATTGCTGTTGCTGTTGGGATGTTATTCACAGGGTATGCGTAAAACTATTTTTATTTTTTATTGACCAAAGCATTAGTGCCGCTGATTAAAACAACTGTCTCCTTAGTTGGTTTAGTGTTTCTGTACCACAGTATTTTATCTTTGAACTCATCTGGAAGAATGAAAAATTAATTCTGTCTGGGATCCTAGGGCACACGCTGATAGAAAAGTTGAGTCTCTTGGATTGAGTCTGACATCTTATCAGAACTACACTAGGGACAAATATTATGTGGAAGCATGCCTTTAAAAAGCGCTGTTTGTAAAGTAAAAAGAAACTAAAAAAACAATTTGCATACAAAATCAGATTTTAATATAATTTATAATGCATTGCTACCCATCCAGTTTCCCAATTAAATGTAACACAGTTAAGCAGTTTCAGTTGTTGACAGAAACATTTCAATAGTCTGATACACAATATTTGATAACAATAAAGATTTCACACTCAGTTGTACACATGTACTTTACTTTTAGTTCAGTGAAAAAAAATGAATGCAGCCTCAACTTTTATCTCTTTTTTTTTGCCAATATATTTATTGTCTTTTTCAAAATTATTTCACAAACACATAACAAATACACATACATACATACATATACCCACATACCCACTACCCACTGCATACCCTTGCATCATAAAAAAAAATT
>VUQH01042755.1:6900-17645 GCA_015106775.1 Etroplus canarensis | reverse complement strand
AGTCTTGAACAATCAGGCCCCATCCTGTCTTAAAGACCTCATTGTACCATATTTTCCCATCAGAGCACTTCTCTCTCAGAGTTCAGACCTACTTGTGGTTCCTGAAGTTTTTAAAAGTAGAACGGGAGGCAGAGCCTTCAGCTATCAGGCCCCTCTCCTGTGGAACCAGCTCCCAGTTTGTATTCAGGAGACAGACACCCTCTCTACTGCTACTGCTGCATGTCATTAAATGTTGTCTTCTCTCTCCCACAGTCTGTGTCTCTGTTTGCTCTCCTTTTTTCTCTACTCTTTCCCCTCGAACCCAACCAGTCGAGGCAGATGGCTGCCCCTCCCTGAGCCTGGTTCTGTTGGAGGTCTCTTCCTGTTAAAAGGGAGTTCTTCCTTCCCACAGTCGCCAAGTGCTTACTCATAGGGGATGATCTGATAGTTAGGAGTTTCTCTTTAGTACTGTAGGGTCTTTACCTTACAGTGTAAAGCATCTTGAGGCGACTTTTGTTGTGAATTGGATTCAGATACAGATTCAAAACTTTACTGTCATTAATTTATACTACATATGAACGAAATTTCGTTGCATTGGCTTGCATAACGATGGTGAAAATACAGCAAGTAAGAAATAAGAATACATTAAGTAAGAATAAAAATAATGTAGTCTCAAGAAATAAACACTGTACAAAAAATATAATACCCTATAGAGATGCAGAAATTTATAAGTGTATTTAATACTATAGCAGGATATAATACTATATGTAGTGCGTAAGTATTGCACTTTTCCAATTCAACATTGTTGCATTTATACATAAACTCTGTACATATTGTATATATTGTACAGATGTTGAGGTATTGCACATAAACAGAGGTATGTTGTTATGCTGTGGGATTGTTTATAATAAAATTGAATTGAATTAATCGCCTTTCATTTTGTAATCTGAACCTGACGTGACCACTGAACACTGACTAAAAAAAGTGACTGTAATTGAACATATTTCTCTAATCTTACATGTTTATGAGAAGCCTTTACCATTATGCTTCTAATCCATTGTTCTTATTGTGTGTATCATGCAAATTCTTTGTGCACCTAAACTAAACCAAAACCCTTTCCTTTCCTTTCAGTATAAGGAAGTGGCACTCCAGGTAAGAAACACTCCAACTGGCATCTCTTCTGAAAACTGCTGATTGTCTCTTTCCATTTATAAAGGATTTATTTGCAATTTCTGCCTTTTTTTTGGAGAATAACAGCACAGAGGCAGGCAGGAAATGAGGAGGGAAAGGGAGGGCTTTCTGACATGTAATTAAAGGTGGCGGTTTATGGAGAACCTCAGCAATACAGAGGTGTAGAGGACTGCTCACTTCCACCCTCACCTTCTCCCTTATTTACCTTTTTTGCCACCAAAGTGAACCGCCTATTTTGACAGGTTTAAGAACCAAACCATAAGTAGCAAGTTTTTCTAGATTGTACACCTGCACTGCATTGTGGAAGAAGAGGTAATTATTTGTTAAAGGGAAGGGGCATTTCCAGGGGACAAGAACACAGGAAATCAAAAAATATAATCAGAAATAAAATCAGTGTGGAAAATGGCACAAATGATTTTTACACTCATGAGCAGTCCTATGTCCTCTTATAGATTTATTATGTGAAAAATGGTGCTGGACAGGAGTTCAAACACCACTTTGTGTTGGATAATTCTTTTGCAAAGTAGAAAAAACTGTATTTAGACTTTTTACTAAGCCCGTCAAAATTAACGCATTAATCCAGATAATGAATCTGATTAAAAAGTTAAATGCAGTTAATGCATGTGCAGCACACAATGACTCAAAATCCCACAATTCCACTCACTGGCGTGCACCAACGCTATCTGGCGGCAGACTCAACGCGTTCAAGATGGATCATACTGGCCCTATCGATGGAAGTTTGATTACAAAAAACCCCAAAAAACAAATACCCAACAATCGACTGACAAAGTAATTTGCTCGCTCTGCAGAAAGGAGGTTTCATTTCATCGAATGAATTCGAGCTTGAAGTACCGGGGTGAGGGTGATGTGACATGCGCTGTGATTAATCTGTTTAAAAATTTTAATCATTAGACAGCCCTACTTTTTAGTAAAAGTTATAATCCTACTTAAGGTGTTTAACAGTGTTCAAGCTGCGTAATCAAAATACAGCCACAGTTTCAAATAGGTTTGGATGCTCTGCATAATATAAACAACGACTCAATGCAATAATTTGCATATCTTTTAAAACAGTATTTTAGTCACAAAAGGACATAGAAAACATGTAAAATGTCCAAAGTGAGATACTTTACTATTTCATGAAAAATACTAGCTCATCTTGAAAGTTGGGACAGGGCCGTGTTTGCCACTGTGTAGCATCCCCCCTTCCTTTAACATCAGCCTGTAAACATCTGGGAACTGAGTAGACCAGCTGCTGGACCTTTGGAAGAGGAATGTTGTCTCTTTCTTGTCTGATATTGGATTCCTGGGTCTTTTTTGTAGTATTTTGCATTTTATGATCGCACCCAATGTTTTCAGTTGGTGAAAACCTTGGGTGGACACCTGGACTATTCCACTACAACGCCATGCTCTTGTAATAGCTGCAGTATATGGTTTGGTATTGTTTTGCTGAAATATGCAAGGCCTTCCCTGAAGCAGGAATGGTTTGAAGAGGAGCATATGCTGCTCTAAAACCTATATATATTTTTTGGGATTAATATTGCCTTTCTAGATGTGCAAGTTGCACCCTCATACCATCAGAGGTGCAAACTTTTGAACTGAGCCCTGGTAGCAATCTGGATGGTTCCTCCTCTCTTTAGTCCGGAGCAGCGTCACTGATTTCCAAAAAAAGAATTTCAAATTTGGATTTATCTGACCACAGAACAGTTTTGCGCTTTGACTCAGTTCATTTTAAATGAGCTTTGGTACAGAGAAGACCGTGGCATTTCTGGATCGTGTTCACATGTGGCTTCTTCCTTGCACGATGAGGTGTTCCTGAGCCCATGCAGCGATTTCCACGACAGAATCAGGCCTGTTTGCAAAGCAGTGCTGCCTGAGGGCCCGAAGATCACCAGCATATCCAATACTGGTTTTCAGCCAGGTCACTTTGCGCACAGAGATGCATCCAGATTCTGAGAATCTGTAGATGATGGAATATATTCACATTTTTTGCAATTTTACAGTGAGGAACATATTTCTGAAAGTGCTCCACGATTTGACACAGTTTCTGGCAGATTGCTGAACCTCTTTACTTCTGAGAGACTCTGCCTTTCTAAGGTGCTCTTTTTATGCCCAATCACATTACTGGCCCTTTGTCCATTAACTTAATTAGCTGTTACATGTTCCTCCAGCTGTTTTTAGTACATTTACCACCATTTTTTTTTGCATTTTTTCCCCAACGTTTTTGAAATGTGGATTAGACCAATCCCTCCTGCAGATAGTGGGCTCATAAGTGGCCGAGGCTAAGCAACCAGGCACTCACACCTCCCCGAAATCTGGCTCCATGATGGGGTCCTGGTATCCCTGTCTCGGGCATTTTTTCATTTTCATAGGGGTCTTTTCAGTCCAGTAAGTGTGGCCTCTCACCCACAACCAGTTTGCTTCCTCAAATCATGTAGCTGAAGTTCTTCTTTTGATGCTGCTCTGCCACATCAGAAGGAGCCATTTGAGGTGGTTCAGGCATCCAAGTAGGATGCTTCCTAGGTGTAGGGTTTTTGGTCATATCCTGCCTGGATATGACCCACTCAAGAGATTATCTCTCAGTTGCCCTCCCCCCACAGGAGCTGGAGGTTGTGGCCCAGTAGAGGAAGGTCTGGTTGTCTCTGATTTGACAGCCTTAATCAAATGCACATTTGTCTTTACTCTGTAGGATCCCAACTCAAATCGCATTGCCCAGTGGCTGGATAAATCTATCGCCGGTGGCATCCTTGATCTTTCACATCCCATAATTCCTGAGGCTGTGCAAGGGACCTACACGATCACCGCCTTGACAGACAAGGGAGAGCAAATATCTCACAGCTTTGAGATCAAAGAATATGGTGGGGTTTAATTACATGTTAAAAACAACAAAGTAACATCTTGTATTTACCAAAATGATCATGAGTTTGATCAGTGTAAATGTTCAACTGGAGGACACCTGACTCTGTTTTCTTTGCTCTAGTTTTGCCAAAGTATGAAGTAAAGATTTACCTGCCTGATGTGATAACCATCCTGGATCAGGAGGCAACACTGAGGATTTGCGGAAAGTAAGTGTTCTATTTCATTAGAAAGGAGAGCAAACAGATCAAACAGATTGTGGTATTCTACTCTATTCATAAAAGGAAAACCATACTATAAAGATACTGCAGTTATTGTGAGTGGTGTTCCTATATTTTTTTAGCTCATCTGGCCAAAGGACCAATGAGCTAAAGCCATGGTTAGGCGTCCGTCATCCGCCCGTCCACAATTCACAAGAATTGCTACTCCACCTAGAGTATTGCTCAGATTTTAGTGAGGCTTGCACACAATGATTACCCAATGGATCTCCACCCAAACTGTGCTCGAGGTGAATGTCAAGGCCATAGTTGTCCTTTTTACAGGCACATTTCCTTCTTCACAAGAATTGCTATTCCTCAGAGTATTGGTCTGGATTGTTATGTTTATAAAATGTGTTGGTGTGTGCCCCTCTAAATGCTGTCATTAGGATCTTTTTATGGCATAATGACATTGTTAGTTTTATTATATATATATATATATGTATATATACATATTATTTTTTTGTTCTACTGTTACGCTAAGCTAACATTAGCCCATCACACATTTCCCTATGTAGTCATTTCAGCGCTGAGAGGAGGCAGCGCTTACAGAGACAAAAGCTAAAGCAATTATAACAATTTTTTGAACTGCAAGTTATGTAGAGACTCAACGAGGCTGCGTCTTGCAGCTACGTCATGTGATTTGCAGTCATGTGATTTTGATGCACTGGTGTGTCCGTCAACCCCAGAGGGTTAAAAACTCATTCTTTTCAAAAATACTGGCTTGGGAACAGACAAAGCCTTTTGAGAAAATAGGGGTAGGAAATATCCAAAGTTAAAAGAACAGCAGGACATATCCAAAACCATTTCAAGATGTCTACTAGTAAACCGCTGCCCCCAGTGGTGGAAATATTCAGGGAAAATTTTGGATAAAATTTGCAGAGGGCAATTAAAAAAACTCCCTTTGAGTCTGTTAAAAGTAAAATGTCTTTAGTTGATCCATAGACATTGTACCCATAATTTTTCAGATATTTTTTCTACTCTCAGATTTGAATTTGGTTTGACTTTGACACCCAGTTAGTGCCATCCATATCTCATATGATTCAACCATTTGTCCTCCAAAAAAATGACTTTGTATCAATGTGCCTTTTTCTACAGATACACTTATGGGAAACCTGTTATTGGTTCAGTAAAGGCCGAGTTTTGTCGAAGGGCCATCCGGTTTTATTGGTATTTACGCACTGTGGGAGACGACATCTGCATGAGGTATTCACTAACTGTGAGTATTCCAGATGCTAACAGAGACACTCTCAGTCCTCTTCCAGTAATTGTTTTTTAGTTTGAAATTTACTTCTTTTTTTAATCTTCTAGACGGATAAAAGTGGATGTGCTACACAAATTGTGAACGTGACCTCGTTTTACCCCAAGAAGAGCATGTACAGTGGCAGTTTTGAGGTGACTGCTGAGATTGAAGAGTATGGCACAGGTAGGTTGACTGAAAGCCAGATTGCTGTTGATTGAATTAGCAGCACACTGTTCCTGATTAGCTGCGATCTGTATGTGGACTGCCATCTAGGGGTCGTTCTTAAGGGCAGCGGGCAGACCAGCTTCAGCAGTCAGATCAGAACTGTCACCTTTGAGGATGTACCTGAAGCATACAAGCCTGGCATCCCTTTTGAGGGAAAGGTAACTCATTGAAGACCAGTGGCAGCTAGTGTACATCCTTCTGTCAGTACAGTGCAAAATACAACCCCAATTCCAAAAAGACTGGCATGCTGGTTAAAATATAAAGTAAAATACAATGCGATGACTTGTAAATCAATAAAAATCTATAATTTAATAGTAAAATGGCTCCATTTCAACACTTGATGTGTTTTCTTTGTTCTTTTGTGAACAAATAAAATTGATTGAGATTTGCAAACTGCACTGTGTTTTTATTCTTATTTTACTCAACATCAAAAAATGTTTGGAATTGGGGTTGACATTTTTCTTATTCCTGGGACATTGTACAGCAAGATTCATCCCATGTATGCCATACCATGTACATCTCTGCTGCATCATACTCTGTCTTTGTTCACAGGTCAAAGTGGTTGGTCCAGACAACAAGCCTGTTGCTAATGAGGCAGTGTACTTGTCTGCTGATCTCTCTCAAACATTAACGCTCACCACAGACAAGAAAGGCATGGCTTTGTTTTCTCTGGACACCTCCCATTGGAAGGATCATGTGTCACTGAAGGTTGGTTACTGGTGCCTGTGCTCATTTGATGTCCCCAGGAATGTGTTTTATTTCATTTCACCGCCCAGGACACCATTCATCAATTACACAGTCGGTATAGTTCTAGAAAGTCATCAGAGTCGTCGTTCTGAAGAAATGAAATGAGTTGGTTTGATATCGGTTCATCTTTGAGCACCCGAGGTTGATATCCGAGCTGGATTTTGACCTTTGACCTCACCTTGTCAACAGGCGAGTTCAAAAAATACAACGGAGCCTGACGTATACACGCACGGTCTGAAGAGACCCGAATACAAGCCCGCCCACCACCGTGTGACAGCGTTTTACTCCAAGAGCAGCAGCTTTCTGAAGCTCATGCAGATCAGCGAGAGGCTGTCCTGTGACAAAGACGCAGCTGTGCGTGCTCAGTACATCATCCAGGGGGAAGAGCTGAAGAGGGGGCAGGAGGTCCTCGACTTCTTTTATCTGGTATGAGTAAGAGGCTGTGAGGTGATCCTCACCTTAGTGCTCAGTGAGACTTCATTTAAAAATCCTGTTTAAACTTTTAGAAATATATCTGATCTTCAGAGGATTGCTGTTTGTAGCATCCATCATTTTATTTCAGTCCGCTTGGATCATGCATACACTACATGGGTGAAAGTATTGGGCTACCTATGCATTACACCTACATGAGCTTTTATGACATCCCATTCTAAATCTATAGCCACTCTTCTGTGAAGGCTTTCTACAAGATTTTGGAGTGTGTCTGTGGGAATTTTTGAGAGTATTTGTGAGGTCAGACACTGATGTTGGACAAGAGGGCCTGGCTCACAATCTCCATTCTAGTTCATGTCAAAGGTCAGGGCTCTGTGCGGACCAGGTGAGTTCTTCCACACCAAATTTAGACTGAGAGAATAGAGAAGCATGATTTATCACTACACAGAAGATGCAAACTGAAGCATTAAGAATTGCCTTCCCTGGAACTAAGTGGCCCATTCTAACCCCAAAAAAACAACCCCAAACTTTACAGTTGGCACAGTGCAGTCAGGTAGGTAATGTACTCATGGCATTCCCTAAACTCAGACTCCAAACTCCATCAGACTGCCAGATAGAGAAGCGTGATTTTTAACTCCACAGAACATGTCTCCAGAGTCCAGTGATGGTGCGTCTGACGCTTGGTGATGTAAAGCTTGCATACCATGAAGCTCCTGGCACATGGTCTTTATGCTGATGTTAATGCAAGAGGAGGTTTGGAACTCCGCAGTGATTACGTCATTAGAACGTTGTCGAGTTTTATGCACTGTGTGCCTCAGCACTCTGCGACCCCACTCTGTAACTTTACGTGGTCTGTCACTTCATAGCTGAGCCACTGTGGTTCCTAAACACTTCCACTTTGCAGTAACACCACTTACAGTTGATTGTGGAAAGAGGGAAGAAACGTCACAAACTGATTTGTTGAAATGGTGCTTGAATCTTGTGAGCATTTTAGAGTGAGCAATTCTCTCACAAATATTTGTAAAGGTAGACTGCATGGCTAGGTGCTTGATTTCATACACCTATGGCAATGGGACTGAACTGAAAGAAACACCTGAATTTAGTGAATAAGAGGTGTGGCCCAATACTCTTGTTCATATAGTGTATAACTTATTAAAAAACCTCATGTTAAACACTTGGGTTTTCCAAACAGGAGTTACAAATAATTGTGTAAAATGTACACAAATGTAGAAATGTTTTTCCCTCCATGTAGATGAAAAACTCAACTTTTCTCTGCCTGGATTGTCTTTCTTTGTAGGTGCTGTCCAGAGGTGCAATTGTGCAGCATGGCCGTATCCCAGTGGCTGTTAAAACAGAAACTGGTACAGAAAAATGTCATTTTAACCAAGAATACAAAGGCTATCTTTATAGCATGAATCTGTTATTTTCTGATTCTTCTCTTGTGAAGAAGTCCCATGAAAAGTCCACCCCAAACAAGTTTTTCTAACAAGTCCCTTTCAAAACCTGTTATAGAAGCCGATTTTGACCATAAAACCACAACTCCAATTCCTAAAAGGCTGGGACACTGCATAAAATATTTTTAGAAAACACAGTGCAAGGATTTTTAAATCTTATAGCAATATTTAATTCACAAAATAACATACAAAACATAAAATTTTGAAAGTGAGACATTTTACTAGCTTGTCTTGAATTTGATGTCAGCAACATGTCTCTAAAAAGTTAGGACAGGGCCATGTTTACCACCGTGTAGCATCCCCTGTAAAAATCTGGGAACTGAGGAGACCAGCTGCTGGACCTTTTGGAGAGGAATGTTGTCCCATTCTTGTCTGATATTGGTTTCCAGTTACTCAACAGTTCTGTTCTTTGTGCTATTTTGTGTTTCATGATGCGCCAAATGTTTTCATTTGGTGAAAGCTCTGGACTGCAGGCAGGCCAATTCAGCACCCAGATTCTTCCACTCCCAAGTCATCCCATTGTAATGACTGCAGTGTGCAATTTAGCATTGTCTTGCTGAAATATGGAGGACTTCCTGTGAAGAGGGCACGGTCTGGAGGGAAGAATGTGTTGCTTTAAAACCTGTATATAGCTTTCAGCACTGATGGTGCCTTTCCAGCTGTGCAAGTTGCCAGTAGCATAGGCACTTATGCACCCGCATATCATCAGAGGTGCAGGCGTTTGAACTGAATGCTGATGGCAAGCTGGATGGTCTCTCTTCTCCTTAGTCCAGAGAATTTCCAAAAAAGAATTTCAAATTTGGATTTGTCTGACCACAGAACAGTTTTCCACTTTGCCTCACTCCATTTTAAATGAACTTTAAAATGATAGAACTTTAACCCGCGTTTGTGGATGGCGTGGCCAACTGTGTTCACAGACAGTGATTTCTGGAAGTGTTCTTGAGCCCATCCAGTGATTTCCACGACAGAATCATGCCTGCTTGTAATGTGATGCTACCTAAAGGTCCAAAGATCACCAGCATCCAATACTGGTTTTGGTCATGTCCGTTTTCCACAGAGATGTTGCCAGATTTTTGGAATCTTTTGATGATGTTATGTACTCTAGATGATGGAATGTTCAAAGTCTTTATAATGAAATTGCTTCATAATTTGTAGATTCAGTTTCTTGCACATGGCTGAACCTCTGCCCATCTTTATTTCTGAGAGACGCTGCCTCTCGACGGTGCTATTTTTATACCCAGTTACATTATTGGCCTGTTGCCATTTAACTTCATTATTTGCAACCTGTTCCTCCAGCTGCTTCTTTTCAGTACCACTTACTGTTCCAGTTTTTGTTGCCCTGTCCCAAATTTTCTTAAAATGTGTTCCTGCCATCAAACTCAAGCTGAGCTAGTATTTTTTCATGCAATGGTCAAATGTCACGCTTTGAACTTTGTGATGTTTTCTATGTTCTTTTGTGAATGAAATATTTGTTTGGGGGGGTGGCTGTAGCTCAAGAGGTAGAGCGGGTTGTCTTCCAACAGGAAGGCTTTCAGTTCGATCCCTGGGTTCTCCAGTCTACATGCCAAAGCATCCTTGGGCAAGACACTGAACCCCAAATTGCTCCTGATGCATCCGTCAGATGATAGTTTACCACGCATAAAGGCACAAAATTAGGCATGAATGTGAATGGGTGAATGAGGCTTGTCGTAAAAAGTGCTTTAGGTGCTCAGAGTAGAAAAGTGCTATATAAGTATCAGTCTATTTAACATTTGAGATTTGTAAATCATTGCATTGTGTTTTTATTTATATTTTACATAACATCGCAGCTATTTTTGAATTGGAGTTGTGCATGATTCTTGTTCCTGTAACATTATACATCAGGATTCCTTCACATAAGATGCTGCTTTAGTGGAATTGGGGTTGTATTAGCATTCTGTTAATGCATGCAGATTGGTCAGTTAACAATTTACAAGGATTAATTTCTATAAGAATATTTACGTATTTATTATTGTGCCTAAGAAGCAGCTGGTTGTGGTGGTTGAAGGTGACTGCCATCTGGGGGCTGCTGCTCGAGTTTTTTGCAGCCTTTTGTTTTATCTCTGAAATCAAAATGGCAGATTCTGCAAACTAACTGTGTCAGGATTGCGTGTGAGAGAGTGCAGGGATGTGGACCCAAGATTTGAGGTTCATTGCCTAACTGTTTGGGGTTTTTTTGGTAATGGTAAATGGACTGGTACTTATATAGCGCTTTTCTACACTGAGTGCTCAAAGCATTTTTCCTACTGGCCTCAATCACCCATTCACACACACATTTACACAACGCTTTATTCTATGTCTTTAAGCACATTTAACTATCACGCACACACATTCACACTCCGATGG
>VUQH01042751.1:1648-14443 GCA_015106775.1 Etroplus canarensis | reverse complement strand
CTGGAGAGAAGAGGAATGAAAGTCAGTAGAAACAAGACAGACTACGTGTGTGAATGAGAGGGAGGCAGGTGGAAGGCTGAAGATGCAAGGAGTAGAGGTGGTGAAGGCGGATGAGTTTAAATACTCGGGATCAACCATTCAAAGCAACGGACAGAGCACAAGAGCGGTGAAGAAGAGTGTTCAGGCAGGGTGGAGTGGGTGGAGATGAGTGTCATGGGTGCTTTGTGACAGAAGGATAGCAGCAAGAGTGAAAGGGAAGGTTTACAAGACGGTAGTGAGACCTGCTATGATGTATGGTTTGGAGACGGTGGCACTGACAAAAAGACAGGAGGTGGAGCTGGAGGTGGCAGAATTGAAGATGTTGAGATTTTTCCTGGGAGTGACCAGGATGGACAGGATTAGGAATGAGTCCATCAGAGGGACAGCTCATGTTGAGAAGTTTGGAGACAAAGAGGCAAGGCTGAGATGGTTTGGACATGTTCAGAGGAGGGATAGTAGATATATTGTACAAAGGATGTTGAAGATGGAGCTGCCAGGCAGGAGGAGAAGAGGAAGACCACAGAGAAGGTTCATGGATGTAGTGAAGGAGGACATGCAGAGGGTTGGTGTGAGGGAAGAGGATGCAAGGGATAGGATGAGATGGAGGCAGATGATCAGCTGTGGTGACCCCTAACGGGAACAGCTGAAAGAAGAAGAAGAAGACCAGTGTTTGATTTGGCCACTCCTATTTTTTTCTAACGACTTTGTCTTGGTTTTCACTTGCACCAACATGTCTTTGGCCCTTATATCAAGAGTTCCACTGAAAATCTTGGAAATGCAAATTCAACACTTGGAATCAACTCCAGAACTTTAATTGGCCTAATTTATCATGGAATAAAAAGGGATCAGGCCTCACTTGGCCACAAAACTACCTGTCAGTCAAATATCCAATTACTGCTGAGCCTATAAAAATGGCTTTAATTGCCAAACAGTTAATGCAATCCACTTGTTTAACTCCTTTAATCAAGGCTGAATGACTGAACTTCAGTGACATCTTAACTGTATGATTTAAAATCCAGTGGCAAATTCACAAAAACTCTGTCAATGCCCAAAAAATGATGGACCTACTGCAACTTTACATGTCCCCCAAAATCCCATGGCTTCACAGAAACCTCAGCAGACACTAAGTGGCTCTCTGGGTAAACTCTAGGTTACCAGAGGCACTCCTCCTTGTCCTTGGCAGCCCTGCCAGGCACCCCCTGCCTCTACACAAGTAATGCCAGCTGCAAGGAATAATGTCATAGTAACATGTAACAGCCAAATTCTTTCCTCAGCATGTTGACAATGCCAAAGTCTGATCCAAGTCTAAGAGCCAAAGAGACAGAGACAGGAAGAGAGAGAGAGAGAGATGGCTTGATGCTCATAGAGAAGCAGATGGAATAAACTAAGCTGAGAGAAGCTTCAACTAGGAGGCGGGGAAGGGCGCCGTTCAATGACATTGTCACAGCAATGAGTGTGGGGCTGCAGCCAAAATGTGGAATAACCAAATATTAGCCTCCCCCTAATAAGAACTACTTCAAACAGCTCCAACTCCACACAAAAGCTTTGGTAGCATTTCAATGCTACAGAACTGGCCTCATCAGGGCATATCCCACACTGCAGCTCAAAAACTGCATCAGTGAAAAAAATAAGGCAGTAGAGAGTCAGCATGATCAGAGTATAAACAACTGGGACAGACATTCAGGCTGTTTGTATTCAGCCATGAGATTTGACAGGTCCAGAAATCCCCACTGCTCCTGACCTGAACTCTCCCCGGGGTCAGTACCCTCCACCCCGCCCACCACCAAAACAACCTACACACCCTCTGACTCATTTGCCCCCTAAATCAGACCGGACCATGTTTCCCAGTCTGTTCTGCCACTCAGGGAGGTCTCCTTCGAGACAGCATGACTGACGGATTGGAACAAACAGGCAGGATAGAGACGAAAAATCCCATCTCTCAATCACTCCCTGCTAGCCTTGTCCAATTCCAGTTCACTCATCTCGTTTTTTGCCAAACCAACAAGACCTCCAACACATACACACAGACAAACACACAGTCAGTGTTAGTGAAGAAAGAAATTGGTCTTTAACAATTCACCTTTTCATAAAGACTGCCAGAACAAAGTGAAAATGCTGTTACACACAAGACACTGAAAACACAGGGGAAGGCAACCATCTCATGAACAGAGCATGCTTATAATTATGAATTATGTAATGTTATCAAGTTGAAAACAAGATAAATATAACTGTTTTCATTGTTTTTAATACTCTTAGCTTTAGATTTAAATTTTAAAAAAAACTGTTAAAATGAGCATTTATGACAGGAGGATTTTCATTATAATGAGGGAACAGTCTCATGAACAGAATTTATTTTTCATGAGAGCTATGCACTATAGCTCATGAAACATAAGTTAGAAAAGAGAAATATTAAAAAACACATTTACACTTCACATGCATACATACACACTTATACACAAATACATGATGTAAATACTGATGTAAAATGTTGAAAATTCGAAATAGCATGAATAACGGGAATCACTGTATGTTTTTTTTATGTTTCTATAAATATATAAATATTAACTTGTTTTGATACCAATATTCTGATACACATGATGGTACTTGCTGTTTATTAATAACCAGTACTACTGGACATAGCTGAAGTTGTGCTTTCATACTGAAGAAGAAGAAAAAGGATTCCTACAAAGACAATAAAAACTACAAATAGCGCAGCAAAACTACATGTGAAAAGACAGTGACTAGTGCAGTTGCCAGGATAGCTCCATCCAGTTTATTACTAAGAAAGGCATACAGTTTCAGAGTACTTTGCCTTCAAGGTGGATGACCAAGAACTGATAACTGATGCCCAAAGGGCAATATGCAAATGATATTAGTGTACTTCTCTGAACAAGGGAGAAAATACCTCCACTTTAGCAAAGCACCTCAAAGAGACTTGCATCTCAGTCTGTTCTGAGAATCATGATTTTAATTTATATTAACATACAAAGTAATGACCTTCTTATGTTTTCCTGAAATACACGTTACTTTTCCTGTTGTCATTTTTAGCTCCACAGGCTAAAATGTTTGCAGTGGCTACTGTTATGTACTGTTTGAATAGCCTGATGTGGTTCAAATTATATCTCTTAGTAAACAATGCTGATATGTTTTGCTCCTTTCAAAAAGTCATGAAAGATGATACCATTCATTAAAATTATTTGTGGCATCTACAACAACTGTTGCAGTACTGTCTTTTCTGTGGTGTTGTGGCTTTTATTTACAGAAAAGCCATTTTTGCAGTGTCTAAATGTTTTTATCAAAGGAGTTTATGTTTAAATATGTGGGATAATCTTTTTGTTTTCCCTTTTCTAACCATGGTATCAAATTTAGTATTGAGAACCATGTAATTTTGCTAGTATAGGTTCTGCTAGATAGATAGATAGATAGATAGATAGATAGATAGATAGATAGATAGATAGATAGATAGATAGATAGATGTGTGTGTGTGTCTGTCTGTGTCTCTGTGTGTGTGAGAGACGGTTCAAATATTTTCTCTTACGGAACAAAAATGTATAACTTAACAGGGACTGTTTAAGACAAGAAACAAGAATGGCACTTGGAGAGTACTTCTGCCACCAAGGCCAATGCTCTGTTTCAGAATTTTAAAGAAAGTGATTCTTGTTGTTTTTTCTCTGGCCAGTAGTACTGCACGGAGTTTCTTGAAATCTGAATTGATATTTTCTGTGGTCTCTTGTTGACCTACAGACAAGGAGAGAGACAGTCTTAATTTGCAAAAATGAATGTGAATGCATGAAAGAATGCAAAGTGAGACAGTATACAGACTACTGCATCATAACCTTCTATAAAATGAAATGTAAGTGGCTTTATTGGCAGACACCCAATAAAAGCAAAAAGCTGACACATTTTTACAGTAGCTGCTAAGTATTCGGCTAGGTTTCCTGTCATTTAACAAACTATTCCTCATATGACTCATTTTATCCTTTCCTGGAGCCCACCTTTGCTTGTTTGAGTGATGCTCAGATAATATGAATCCTGGAATATGTCTGATCTTTGGGTGGCATTTTTCTAAAACTCTAATTTAAATGATATCTGTCAAAAAGGAAAAAAAGCTTTCCATCACAGCCCCCATTAAAATGTACCCACATGTGTATCATATTTATGGTAATACGAGAATGAAAAAGATTCAGCAGCCTTGCTGTGGCTGAATACAAACTGTGTTTTGGAGCTGCAGCAAACAAAGAGATGACCTTGATGGCTCAAAGGTCAGCCCATTTGTTCAGATGACGAGCCTTCCAACTTATGACAAAGAGATAAATGCAGAAATTACAGTCATGCCCAAGTGTTTTTTGAACCTGTTTTGAGGCACACAATAAATCAGACAGCAGCTAAGCAATTAACAAGGAGAGACATTATGGTAATGAGAGCGTGGCGCTTGTAAGGTCACTCTCATTGTGCATGTTAAGCCACAACTCAGGGCAGGGATTCTCCGCCACCCAATTAATTGAAGACAGCATAAAGGAAAGAGGTGCAGAATTACTTTACCTGATTTGTTCCACACAGACATAAGCCGGAGAAAGAAAACTTCATGTATTTATTTAATTGATTTCTGTATCTGAGAGAACATCTTGATCTTGATTATGTTCAGAATCTTTTCAATCCAGGAACTGAATACATGTACAGTATGATGTGGAGGGAATTATTAGCCTTGGCAGAGAAATGCAGTCTTGGACTGTTCTTGTTAGCTATGCCCTCATCCAGCAAATGCACCTCCCATGGATGTCAGGGTTTGCAGAAAGGTGTGGTCATCTTGTTTAAATCTCCTTAGAACTGCAAGATAAAGGAGAGCTATGAATGTTGATTGAACAGTTAGGTTCATTGGGAGCTTAGGATCATTACCTCCACCTGTCCCTGCAGTGACAATTTTAGAGCAGGAAGTTTATAAAAATGTCATCAAATTTTTTGCTGCCTGATTTTGAAACTTTATTCTGTATAGTTATATCATTATTCAAACTTGGGTGCATAGTTTATAACACCTTTTTCAGTGGTGTAAAAAACTCAGAACACATTTATTATTGACCCAATCAGTCTTGCTGCATTTGGTTAAATCTAAGCAGAGAGTATCGCCCTATACACTCCTCCTACTTACATAAGGGCCTTGCAGTAGGAAGCAAGTTATGTATACCCTGTGTACCCACTTACTCTATCCCTGACAATCAGGCTAAGCAGTCACACAAAGGTGGTAATCAACTCGATAAGTCAACTCAGAGTTTCCCAATCCAGCTTACAAGAAAGAGGTGGCATTGGCAGCATCTGACCAATCACAAACATGGACAAGTCTACCGGCAGCAGAGTGCTGATATGAATAAGTGGAAGAAGTTAAATGTATAATACAAACTGAAATCAACAAAACTGATGCAGACAAATTGCTGTTAAAAGTGTCTGTAACAGGAAAAGCGCAGTATTACTGCAAAGTAGCCTATAGCAAAAAAACTGCTGTATGAATGTGTGTGTAAAGAAAAAGACGTAATATGCTGATAAAGTTTAGCCTACTTAAAGCCAGGAAGGAAAGCTGTTAAAACAATGCTGAGTAAGCTAACAGAGTGTCACCGCTCTGTCATTAAAACAGGGGAGAATCTGACAGATTATGATTTTTATTCCATTTAATTCATGTTTACATGTGCGTAAGAAGTCTTAGTTTTTATTCTTTCAACTGCAGCTCCACTGCTGTCCAATGCTCTGAGAGTACAGCTTAAACAGAAAAGCAAAATTCAAATATAGCTTTAGATTATATGCAAATTTGATTTAAAGTCCACAAGTACAAACAGTGCCCTGTTTTAGGATCATTAATGCTTATAGAACAACCACTTTATTGTATTTTTTCTTTTCAGCCAACAGATAAACAAAATAATCCAAAAATAGAATTGTGTCAATGAATTTGTATTTATTACTGATGTTAAAACAAAGACACTATCAACAAAACTTTAACCCCTCCTACACAGAGGTCTGAAGGATTTTCCCGGACTTGTGTTATTTTCCAGAGAACTGATTGTTTAGTAGGTGATGATTTCATACCTGCTGATCTCTAATCTCAAAAATAACCTGCTCCTTGTGTACAATAAAAATGTACATAATGGTATTTCATTTTACTGTTCACCAAAGAAAGAAAGATATCCAGATCCCGATTTGTTTGTGACCCTTTCTTTAGAACATTAAGAAGATTACGCTGTTCTTATTTCAATTTTTCTGTGACATTATGACAAAAATGTTACATTTTGCCCCATTTTTAAATGGTAAATGGGCGTGCTTACCACTGTTTAGTTTTCTACTTCTTCTACTAGTACTTCCAATCTGTGAATAAGTCAGACAATGGTGACGACAACAACAGAAATGCTACTCAAATTAGAGCTGTTAAATATGAAAAACACATACTAATAATTAAAGAATTGCAGAAGAAGAGGAAAGAGAGACGTTTATTTAAAAAGAGGCGAAGGCGTAGCCAGAGATAAGCAGAATGAAACAGTAGTACCGAACTGGCCAATCACAGTAGCAGTAGTCTGTGTCAAAGCAACATATAGTTTTTCTGGGGAGGTGCACATCAGATTTCACAAAGGTCTGCAGTTATGATATACCTATGATGTTAATTCAACATAACTGAAGCTTTCATATTAACAGTGGATGATACTCTAACACTGTGATCTATCAGCACTGCACCTATCTGATGACTGTGCTGTTTACCTTTAGCTCTAACATCCTCTGTGTTAAAATATGTATAAGTCTTATAGTGCTAAATAGAGATAAAATGTCCATATGCATGGTCCCCACATATTGTTTTGGCTGATTCAGGCGAGAATACATTCTATGCAACACATATAAGAGTGTCCTCTGTGCCCCGCCCTCTTTTGTATTTGAACTGAAGTGAGTTCAGTTTGTTTTTGCACCTCATTTAGAACATAGAGTAACAAGATTCTCTCAAGATTCTTCATCACAACAGATGTTAGCGCTACTAGACGATAATCTTTGAAGGCCTGGGGTTTTAATACTTTTGGTATAGGAAAAAATATTGAAGATTTATAGGTTTTGGGAACACAGTGTTTATCAAGTGAGATTTGGAACGAGTGACTGAAGGTAAAACTAAGCTCATCTCTGCACTCCTTTAGCATGCTACCAGCTAATCCATCAGGCCCAACTACTTTTCTAATATTAATTGTTGAGTAAAAGTTGACAAACTTCCTCTACTGTTAAAATAACACCCTGGCCAGGGTCAAAGTGTTCCCAACCTTAAATCTATTCTATACTAAGTTTGTTGTTTCAAACCTGCCATAAACCTGTATTCATTTCATTTGTACAGTTCAGATCATTCCTCATGACTACCTGAAACTGATTTTTTCCCCCTCCTGCCCTATCATAATTTACACTCACTGTCATGCAGGCCGTAGTTTGCTGTCTTTCTTCTGTTTTCTGTTTACACTAAAATGTACTGAAATTTCCCCACTGTGGAGCTATTAAAGAAATGTCTTATCTTATCTTACACTTAAAGACAATTTGTTTAACCTCCTTCTGCCCCCTGCCCCCTACACCTCTGCAGGAGGAGCATCTATAAAGAGTAACTTAAACTTTTAGGAAAAAATCTTGATTTCTTTAACATAACATTAAGAATACAGTACTGTTTACAGCCCATTACCCCACATTGAGTTCCTCCACGTTCCCACTAGTGTCTATGAAGTTGTCCAGTGATATAAAATCAAAACATCCTCTCAGACTGTCCACTGAATCATCGCACCAAATCTGGACTGACTGCACATGTAAGCTGCTGTTTGCAGACAGGGACCAAGTATACAGCATTAGGGTCTGAATCCACTAGTGGAAGTTTTGGATACCCCCTATATGTCTCCTTTGTATTTCAGAAACATAAATCAAGTGTCCTTGCTCCCCTGATAGGAAAGTTAATGTACTGATAAAAGTGGGACAAGCCCTGTCTCACAGAGCAGCCATTGAAATCTGTCAGTACAAATTTTGGGGCATCAAAAGCAACATTTTCTAACCTAACTACTGCTTCATACATTACATCTACAGCAGCGAAAGTCATCGATCTTGGGTGAACACAAGCAACAGTGATAAATAATTGTCCAAACTCCCGAGGGACATTAGAATGTTCACAGAACAGAAGCTCAATATCCTTAGAAAAATATGCCCCTCCACAAACCACCAAGTTTGTAGTTCTTGCACCATCTCTCATTAACTTAAGTACACACACCTTAACCTGCTTTTTTTCTCCGTCTCCCATGGATACCAACCCAGTCACAGAGGATCACTTAACCCTGCAACATGAAGGGAGTCACTGTGTCCTTTAGCCATGTTTCAGTAAAACCAAGCAGGCAGATGTGTCTGTGAAATGCCTCACAGCTGACTGAAGCTCCATTAGGTATTTTGGACGAATGTGTGTTTGCTAAATTGATCATTGGTAGAGGCATCTCGCTACTATGAGCCTGCACCCTCCATCGCACATCTGCACACCAACCTCGCTGCTTTCACACTACACTCCCTCAGCAGATCTGGGTGGAGACCTTTATAGTCAACAAGCTGCCTCAGCTGCTGAATCCCTCCACACTGTAGCAGAAAAAAGTACACAAATGTACCACTGTACTCAGCTGTGGAAATGCACTCTGATGTTGTCGCCCCCAGCAAGTGGAAAAAAAACCCTCAGCCAGTGCTTTTATGTAGGATATATATTAAGTTCTTTCAGTAAATTCTAGGCCTTGGATAATCCATGATGATTTGATTATAAGAAAGTAACAGCAACAGAACATACAAAATGTACCAAAACAAACATATGTGACAGGCCCACAGACACGCATATCCACAGTCCATTGCTGAAAATAGCCTTGTTGAGAGATCTTTTTAAGCAACAATTGCTTGACCTCAGTTCATGTGGAAGATGGCACAAAAATGGCAGAGTTCAGATTACATAAGTTCACACTGATATTAATTTGTTGCACAAAAGCAACTACCCCCTGACCCAAATGTTTTCCCCCCACTGACTTTGTGTTAACACTTAACATAACACAAAATTTATGTAACAAATTTTTTAACAAATTACTTTCTACATGAAGTAGATAAGTATGATCTTACAGTACTTTAAATTAAAAGGATAAAAGGATTTTGTAATACATAACTTTTTGGGTGTACTATACTCCAGCAAATAATCAGCTCCACAATTCACCTGAAATTATTGTTTTTTGTGTCAAATCTTGTGTCAAGTATAAATGATATTGTGGGTGAGCCCTGAAATTAATACATTGACTTTACAGTCAGTTAGATGGTCTCCCTATCCATCACTGGGAAGATCAAATGTTTGATCTGGGCTGTTTATTGTTGAGATAAAAATTATGTGAGAGAAGTTTGGCCTCTCACTTAGTGCCATCTGTCATAATCTGCAACTCTATAAGTTACAGCACATCAGCAGTTCACTGCTAAAGAACACATGACCGTAAATACAGCACACAAATGAAGCTGTTAATCAAACGTTTACGGGCCCTCTCACCATGTCAATATGCATTAGCTTCTGACTGATTGTCATTTGTCTAATTAATCAGTCCCCACCTTCAAACTCATATGATATTAATTCACTGATGAGCAGGGTCACAGCCCACTCCTCACACACATAAATCTTTGCCTGTCACTGATCCAAAAATAACCACACAGCTTGACTTTCTTGATGACTCTCTGTAATACATTATAAAGGGAAAAATGATGGATATAAAGACAAAAATGATGGGAAGGATATTTTATTTTGCCTTGTTTTTCTCCTTGACGTGAACTTAAGACATCAAAGTGACTGTAAGACTTTATGTAGCAACTTTTGCTGCAAGCTAGTAGCAATAAAAGGACCCTGAGCTTTCAGTGTTCAGTGAAAATGTCCAGTTACTACACACACAGTCATTTCAGTTCTCAAGTGGGAAACTATTGATTGAGCCACAAATCTAACAAAACGGCTTAAACTGAGTAACACCCACTCTCCAATATCAATCCAGAAACATGACTCAGCGAGATGTTGCTCTTAGAAAAAAAAAAGGAATCTGCTATTCCCCAGAGGCAAGTCACTGTTTTCAATCAGCAGCCAACATGCTGTTGCTGCTGCTGCTGCTGCTGATGCTGCCAGTGCTTTCCAACTGGAATCAGACCAAGTGGATACATTGGCCTAACATTTAACACCTCAACAGTCACTGGGGGAATATAACACAAGGACTGTGATTTCACTTCTGCCTTCTCTTCACCCACTCTCTATCCTCATTCTTCTATTTTCATTCATCCCATTATCTCATTTCTCTTTCTTCCTCCATTACTCTCTTTTCCTTCCCATTCCTTGTCTCTGGTGTGTTGACGCTTTTTGGCAGAGTTCCCGGATAAAAGAGTAGTATGTAAGCACTGTGGAAGAACAGTTATTGCAGACAGTGTGCTCTCATCAGAGAGGTTTTAGATCACAGTGACAAAGACTCTTCTTACCGCGCTGGGGACTCATTTGGAACTTGGGGTTTTGCATTTGAGTCCCCCAGGATGACCAAGAAGTTACAGTAAAGGAAAGCAGTGCATATCCACCCTAACAAGTCTATCATGTCCAGAGCACTGTCTTATGTCATAAATGACTTCATGTCTGTAAAAGCTGCTAGTTAGCAAAAAAAAAAGGTGGAGAAGCCCTTGCAGATTCACAAAGCTTTTGGTACAGTCATATTGGTCAAATATAGTAAGAAATATGGGAGTTCCTGTGATGTAAAAGTCCCTGTTTTGTGAGACTCTCTCATACTCAAAATGTTATCTAACTGTCAGATATGATTAACAACTGTGTGATAAAATATACTGTATGGTTATTCAGTAAAAAGTCTGGTTTGATAGGAAGTCTAGGAATTTTCAGTTTGAGCATCCAATCACCACACTAAAGATTAGCATGTCGACAAAACCAAGGAAGCAAACAACAGCACAAACTCAATTACCTTTAAAGTCTGTTTGATGGAACTCAACTGTGGCATCACATCTGATTAAGAACTCATCAGCAAAGCACTTCAAATTCCCTATTGGTTTGATTCAGGCCTGTGGCCTCAGGACCAGATCTGATGCAGAAGAATGTCATGCCATTTCTGACAAAGCGCTTACGAAATCCAAGATGAGTGTATAGTGGCTGCAGATTGAAAGGATGAACAGAGGGACTGATTCATTCATGACACATTCATCCATTCTTTCATTTTGTCCATGAGACTTACGGTCATGAAACCGTCCAGTAAACCAGAGTCAGGTTTTGGTGGAGCCTGCAGTCGCTCCATGGACCACTTCTCGATGATAGAGGCCACCTGGCTGTTCTCAGTGTTGAGGATCCTGAAGCCAGTCATGTTCACACCACTGTATCGGTAAGGCTCCACGTCCAGTGCAAAAAGATCCTGGTAAGAAAGAAAATGCACTCAAACTAGGAAGAAAAAACACATTCATCATCCAGTTTGTTAACCACTTCTTCCTGCTGCTGCAGGACAAGAGATGGGGTGTACACTGGACAGGTTGCCAGTCTGCTACAGCGATAACTCTACAAACCCTATCAATCCTATTTAATTACTAGAGTCTTAGCAACTGTAATGACACCTTAATGATGAAACAACTATAGATAGATAGATAGATAGATACATTGAACTTTGTTGATCCCTCGGGAGGTTTCCTTGGGAAATTAAAAACTCTAGCAGCACTGTAGCACCATAAAAACACAGAAAAACACACCATTAAATATAAAGTGTATAAATATATAAATCCAACACTGCATAAATATAAAAAGAAGAATTAAGCATAAGTATACATTAGCAGGCAATATACACTATTTAACAGTATTAGGTATTTGATATTTTGACAGTCCAGCTGAATTGTTTATTGCACACAAAGGAGATATTGCACAGTTATGTTATGTCTATGTTATGTTTATGTTATTGCACAGGGATATTGTACAGTTATGTTCCCATTGCACAGTTGTCATGCTGGTCAGGCTAGCTGTCTGACTGACTGACTGACTGCTCTGCTCCTCCCTATCCCTATCTCCCTATGCCCCTCTTCCTTTCTGTTCCTTTCCTCCTCAGTGAGGAGCTGAACAGGTTAACAGGTTGCTCTGAGGGACAAAAGAGTTTTTTTTGTCTGCTGGTCCTGCTTTTTTGGAGGAGCAGCCTATCACTGAACACTGATCTCTGGTTGCTGATGACAGTGTGCAGAGGATGACTAGCATAAGAGCATATGAGGCTTTTAATAAGTTTTAATAAGTTGAGCATGGTAGCAGTCATTTCCTATCTTTGTGGTACTGATTAAACATCCTGTACCAACTCTATGTTAGATACATCTACAAATGGGGTCCCAGATATGAAACGTCCACTCTTTTTCTAAAGAGCCGAGGTGAGTGGCATGTGGACTTTACATGGACAAAGAATTCCCCTGGGTGAATCAATGCAGTACATTCTAAAAATAGTGTAGCTTAATGTTACCTTAAGTGGTACAACAGCTTCTCACTTGAGCATACCCCTATGGTTTGCACCTTACATAGAATAGTCTTGAAAGATTCAAAAATATACTTTTTTTTTAAAGAGTAGAAAATTTGGGCAAAAGGAGCTCTATCTTAAACATCCTTTCCTTAGTGTATCCGCTATCCCTCCTCTGTACTACATGTCCAGACCATTTCAATGTTGCCTCTCTGACTTTATCTCCAAACTCCTCTGATGTACTCATTTCTAATCCTGT
>VUQH01042749.1:0-18330 GCA_015106775.1 Etroplus canarensis | reverse complement strand
CTGGAGGTGGCAGAACTGAAGATGTTGAGATTTTCCCTGGGAGTGACCAGGATGGACAGGATTAGAAATGAGTACATCAGAGGGACAGCTCATGTTGAGAAGTTTGGAGACAAAGTCAGAGAGGCAAGGCTGAGATGGTCTGGACATGTTCAGAGGAGGGATAGTGGATATATTGGACAAAGGATGTTGAAGATGGAGCCGCCAGGCAGGAGGAGAAGAGGAAGACCACAGAGAAGATTGATGGATGTAGTGAAGGACTACATGCAGAGGGTTGGTGTGAGGGAAGAGGATGCAAGGGATAGAGTGAGATGGAGGCAGATGATCCGCTGTGGCGACCCCTAACGGGAGCAGCCAAAAGAAGAAGAAGAAGAAGAAGAAGAAGAAGAAGAAGACTCATGAATGTGAGTCTTTAAATGGGCTTTGAAAATAATATTCTATTTTTTTTTTTTACCATAACAGTAAATTCTAAGTGAACTATCTTCAGTTGTAATTTAGCAATCTTTGCTTTTGCTTTGTTTGAATATATTTATCTTTTCATCAAAGCAATCAATCAGTCTCCATGCAACAGCAACAGCACAGCTTTTAAAGGAGTTTTCAGAAGATGTCCTTTGCTTTCTTCTTCTTCTTGGTTTAATGTACTTCAGAGTACTCTGTAATAATGATCACTGATTTAAGAGTAGGACTAGGGAGCCAGTGAATAAGGAACCACAGCAGTGTCTTGTGCTGTGGTGGCTTTGGAGTCCTCTTCTGTGTCTAATAACTTCCTAACTAATTCATCCAGTGGCAAATTAAAAACCATGGATTCAGCAGGACGAGTCTGAGCTGAAGCCATAGCAGAGGCTGGTTCCCTGGTGAGTGTGTGGTCCTTCTTTAGGGTGAAATGTATACTTATCCTTATCCTGCTTGTCTGGCTGGTGTATCTGTGTCTGTGCAATGCACCCATACAGCCCAGGAATGCACCCTGCTAACCAAGATCACTAGTAACTTCTGCCCTTAAAAGAATACAGGCAAAAATGCAAAGCTCAAGAAGCTTCACATCAGTAATCAAACTAGTTTGTGATGTCATGGTGGCAGATTATACAGGCTCTGCATGCAAAGCTGAACTCATAACACCACCTTTACTTCTTTTTTGCTTCGGTTTTAATTACACAGTTTAAAATCAGTCACAAATTTGCAGGTCACTTGCACTACCAGGCCAAAAACTGTTTGGATCTTCAAGGACAAATCCCAAATTCTTATTGAAATATTGACCAATGAATGGAAGTCTGCAGAATTATATTTTAGACCATCAGCACAGGTATATGTATTCTTGTAATTAGCACTGAAAGACAAAATGATCAAGTACAAAATGATGATTATTAGTGTTATTAGTGGGATGATCAGTGTTATTTCTAAAATTTGTAATGTAAAGCAGAATTTTTTTAAAATGTTTTTTCATTCATTTTTCATTTTTTTAATCCATTTGATTCAATTCAATTTAACAACCAACATTTACAAGAGAAAAAAGAAGGATAAAAATATACAGTTATAAACAATAAGAGGTGGCTAGACTACACACATTCATTGCTGAAGTAGAAGTACAGATACTTGTGTTCAGAAAAACCGGTAGAAGCTGAAGTACTGAAGTACTGAAGTATTCTTTACTCAAGAAAACATGGGAAAGTACCAGCTCTGAAATGTACTCAAAGTATAAAGTATAAAGTAGGTCTCCAAAGGACATTTCTACCAAAGCTAACTAAAACTCATGATATAAAAACAATATTAATACAAAATAACAGGAATAATATTTCAACTTCTGTTAGATATTCTGATGCATGTACTCAGCTTGAACAAACATTATGTAAAACACAAGCACAGGAAAGGCAAGATAAAAAAATACTGGCTCTATTTGCTGTGCTGTTGCCTACAGTGTAGATGGATTACTTTGCCTCCACACTTAAGCAGAAAAATGAGTACAGTGCATGAATTATGCATTTTTTAGCTCTTTCATCTTGATGTCTTTTACGTTACCAGGGATGCAAACACCATTAGGAATGACACGGAGTAATCAGTAACGCCCCTCAAACACGTTTGTACTAAATAACTTCCCACCTCTGCAAAGGCGATCCAATATTAAATAATATTTTTAAGAGAACACTACAAGTTACATAAAAAGTTAACCCCTTCAACTGCTCCCTTATATTCTCCCGAAGGCTTTGCCATGGTGGATTAATCCACATTGGTAATTTGGCAAAGGTTTTACACCAGATGCCCTTCCTAACACAACCCTCCACAGTGAGACGGGCTTGTGTCCCCACGTGGAATCAAACCAGGGACCTTTTGCTTGTGAGGCAAATGTGTAAACCACTAAACTACGGGTACACTAACACTACAAGTTAAATAAACATAGTAAATATGACATGCTAAAATTGTTGCTACAGGTAATATTGTATTGTTATATCATTGCCCCACAGATGTATGAATCACCCCTGCCTTTATTCTTAGACTTCCTTTTTATAGCAACTCCAACTGTCACACACATGCTGTCTCTGCCTTTCATACACATACACACTCAGACACACACACACACACACACATTTTGGTCGATAATATTATCTAAAGGGCTTGGAGTGTGAGTGCTTTGCGTGTGCATGCGTGGATGTGTGTTAGAATAGGTCATATGTGGCAGGCTGAGAAATGTGACCTATCTGCAGTGGTGCAGCTGTCATTCCCAACCTGCTGGAGTTGGGGGTGAAGCACTGACATGGGAGAGAAGGAGACAGATAACATGAGCTGACTTATGAACATTGAAGCCTAAAAAGGTTAGGGGTGTTGCGTTAAAAAGCACTTAAAGTTTTTTTTTTGTTTTTTTAAACTGGAAAACACAAGCTCAGAAGGCCTAAGGGGTTTGACATTTTGGAAAAATGCTCTCTCTCTGTCTCACTTCTCTTCACCAGGGTTAAAGCTGTTGAAAGGGACCATCGCTGTGGCTGTTAATGCTACATGATCTAGGGTGGACTTACACCTGCAGTCCATGCTTGCTAAAGGACACGGAGAGAGACAGGCTTTAGCAAATAATTTGAGAAGAAATATTTTGCTCCATGGATCTTGTTACCTTAACATGGACTTTGTGGGGATGTCCAAAGGGATTCCTGTCGGCTTTGATGGCAAGAGAGAGGTAAGGTGCATTACTTTCTTTTATACAGTCTATTTTAGGCAACTCCTTGGATCAGCATAAGACATGTCATACATTAGCACATGAAAGAAATATATGAGATACTCTTTAATGAGTAACGCTGGTGTTCCACTTTCTGCCATCTTGAAGAAGGCAGACAGTCATGAAACTGCGGTCCTTAAATGCTGAAAACTGTCATTTTTTTATAGGATTTCAAAGCAACCCAAGTGATCCTTTTCCTCATTTGATGTGTAAAATGCTTGCAGTTAGGAAAAGGTTGCAAATTGTAATTGCATGTTGGTGAATGGAACCAAATTGTGACCTTTAGTGTCACAGTCCTTCATAGAGCCATGCACCCAATCATTTCTTTCCTTTGGTAACTTCTAATGTACTTCAAACAACTGGCTATGGTGTAATCCAAGATACCCTTGTGGCATCTGAAAGTGTACTAAAAGTGGCTGAGCACAGATCTCCCTTCAAGCTACCTCTGTGGTTGATCGCTTTTGCGCCATGGGTGCCAAAAAGACAGGGCATAGTGGGTGTCGCTCTCAAGGGTAGAGGTATTAACTCCACAGTAAAAAGCAGGTCACGTTTTCCTATGTAAAAGAGTACAGCTGTCAGTAAAAGAGCAAATATTTGACAGATTTCATTTTTTTAAGGACCAATTTTTTTTAGAGATTGTGCAAAATGTATTACTTTAATAAAATAAGCTCAACAGGTATGGGATTCCAACATTTTTGACTTTTTTGGAGAGACATGATCCATTTAGGTGGTTAGATAAATCATGGGACTTTAACCCAGGATACCAGGGTTTGCACCCTGTGTGGTACCACTATTTTCAGACATTGTTTCATTTTCAATCACTCTTTGATTAGGTGTAGCACCACAGCTAGTTAGGTTTGGGGGGACTTCATTTCTTTCTTTATTTAACAGCTACAGTGCGTGTTAATGAACATCAACATAAGACGTAAACATGCCAGATTTTAGCAAAAAACGCTCATTTACAAATGTAGTATTAATAATATATTATAATATATTATAATAAACATACAGGAAAATAAAACAAAGAAAACAAAATGTGAAACAAACAATGTACAACAAAAAGCAAAACAAAGGCAAACAACAAAACAACACATTGTACAAAATTGGTTGAAAATGGTCACAGACCTGATGGCCATCATCCTTTGTAGAGTGCTCCTTTATTGCCACTCATAAGCTGTTCCAATATTTACTTCCCTTCACAGTTTGTTCAGATATGGTGCACCTATAAGGCACCTCACAGTCCCCTCTAGTGGCAGCTCTGATGCTAATTCTACAGTCAGTCTTTTAATATCAAAATTCATTTATAGAAGGTGAGGCAAATCTAAAACTGTATATATAAAGTAAGTATACTCAAAAACTCAAAAGTTTGGGTTTTTCCAAATTTATAAAGCAATGAAATGAGAGTGGCCTTTCGTCAAAAATTTTAATGCCTTTTTTGAAAAGTAATTCTGTTGAATCAAGTGTTGTTTCACCTGTAAGTGACCACATAGTGAAACAATCACAAACTGTAAGAACATCCAAGCTGCATTGACTGTCATCAAAATTACTTGTTTTGGTTTAAATAAAATGATCATAGTTTGGGCTAAATCATGCTAACAAGCTCCATTAAATGTAAAGGTGGGGTATCACAGTTTTATCACCTCTGTTATAAAAAATTTCTGCTTTGCACTGGGAAATATCACCTATCTGACTTTTAGCTACTTAGAATATGTTAAGCTTGAAAAAAGGAAACTGAAGGAAATGCAACACAGATAGACAGATAGATAGATAGATGGTGTTCAGTGTATAACTTTGATGTTGCTGTGATTAATGTACTATGGTCTTTTCAGTTCCCAGTACAACATCCTAGGTCAAATATCCTCTGTACTCCCAGTGAGCGCAGAGACAGCTGAACCAATGGAGTTTTTCAGAGGAGGTATTCAATAAATGCAGCTCATCTTGATACCCCAATCAATTACCAGATAAGAAGTACAGTTTATTAAGAAGTAAGAAATCAAGATGGCAGAAGACTTTGGTTCAAGTCCCAGTCCGAATATCCCTTCCAAGAGAGCCAAAATCAACACTGACCAAGTTGTTCCAGAAAACAGTGTGAACATCCAACTAACAGCACCAGCTTTTGTACGCAAACTCCGGAAAGCAGCAGTAGGAACGGGTTGTGATATCCGTCTGAGGGTGTCAGTGTTAGGACATCCAACACCTTCGCTGGCCTGGTACCACAACGATGAGCTCCTTCCTCCATCAGAAGCCCAGGACTCAGGTGGGCTTTGGATACGAGACTGCCATACAAGGGATGCTGGCTTGTATACCTGCGTGGCAACCAACGAGCTGGGAGAGTCTAGCTGCAGTGCTGTCTTGGCCGTTATGGACCTTGGTGAAGGTAATCACAGGCTGCTGAAACACACACTATCTTTCAAAAGAAAAACTCATGACATGGGATTTTTAAACTTTAATTGTATTTTACTGATACTTTAAGAACCCCAAATGTTTCTGAAATGAACCGATTACTTATACTAATCCTATACTCACATTTGTGTAGTTTTTGATTAGTGGCAAACAGTAAAGCACCAGTATGTTTCTGGATAAATTTCTCTCAGTCTCACCATGGAGTATGTTGTTGAGCTGTGTTCTCTTCAAACATTATCACTAAAAGCTCACTCAGACAAAACAGCTTCAGATAGTCACCCTCTTTTCCATGTCTGCAGAACCATACTGGGAAATGCTTAAAATTAGCTTATTGATGTAAATAGTTTTAAATTCATTGGGGGTGATGCGCCATTGCATTTTCTTAGCTGCACAGCTAAAATTTTAACAGCTGTTTCATGTTTAGAAAACTTTTGTTAGATTGAGAAAACTTACCTTCACATCTTAAACTCTCAAGAAAATGTCATTAGAGTGTCTACAGGTATACATGATTTAGTAATATTGTCAATCACTCACCAGTTATACCATTTGTGTGAGAACTTGCCATTACGACCAGCATAATGATATGACAATAACATCACAAACTGCAAATAGCTGTCAGCTGTAATCGTGCTGTTCAACAAAAGCACAATGATAATAAGATAAGTATATTTGTGGATTGTTCTGCATGCAAATTAGTGTGGAACAAGGTTTCATTTTTCATTTTGGAAGAATGGTAAAGTTAAGCAGTCCCATGGTAACGGAAAATAAAAACCTTGTAGCATTTGTACATTATGATTTCTAACAGTATAAATGGATTTTTAATTTGCAGAAACGCTTGCAGAAGTAAATATTTCTAGGCTGATACTTAATAGCTGATCGAACAGGAGAGTGAGGCCATGATTGTGCTGTAAAAGGTAATTTAGCTGTAAAGATTTTGCTACTTTTGCTGCTCTGTATCACTTCCAAAATTAGAACACTTGGCTGAGACAGTTTCTCTCAGGATGACTGGTCTGTCAGCACAAATTCCCAGAGCAAAGCGTGCAAGGCATAAGTTATGGTTCTCAAAAAAGATCAGTCCCATCTGTCGACTTCCACATCACTTTTTCAGGTCTCACTTCTCGCATACTGAAAGCCTGTCAGCGCAGTGTAATACAAGGAATTTAGTGCAAGTTATGACATGAACTAGGAAGTCTGAATGAATAAAGTAGTATCTAGTACTGTCTGTAGTGCTGCATGAAAATATCTTTGTGTTGAATGGACTGCTTTGCATTAGGATAGCATTTGTGAGTAAAGCATCAGTTGCTTTGTTGCTCACCCATCCTCCATGGCCTTCTAAGTAATTGCAAAATAAGCATATACTAGTATGTTCACATATAGCTTTATTTTTCATATGTCATCATTTGCAGTGGAAGCACTGCAGTGGCATTGTGTTACAGACATTTTAAACTTCAAAACTTTCAGGCCTTTTAGTGGTTTGTCATTAAGTTTAAACCTACAGCACTGAACTTAATTTTCCAAGGACAACGCTATCATCATCATGTTTGCATCATCCATTAGAGCCATTGGTGTAGCTTGCAGTCTGATCATTGTATTGCTGGGAACATTTCGTCATAGTCTTGATACCCTGTCCTGTCTACAAATTTGACAGCTGAGCTCACATGTCAGCAACTCTCACACTTTGAGCTGGCGCATATGGTCCAGCTGGTATACTGTATCATTCAGCTCCTCTATGACTCTATCTTGTTCTCCTACTTTTAATCTCTCTCAGTTACATATGTCTTTATTTCTTTCTCCTCAGCTATCTTTATTTGCCTCCTTCTCCATTAATTTCAGACAGATTAAAGTTATGGTTTAAATTTACAAAACAAAGCTGCAAGACATGCATTCATTTTTGGAGATCTGTTTGATTCTGTTTTTGATCAGTTCTTGATACTTGGTCAAACTTAGGTCACAAAAATAAAGAGTTAACTTGAACCCTCTAAAGAGTGTACCTAAATCAAAAACATTCAAGTTTTGACCTTGAAGCCTCAATCTACGTCCAACATGTGTTTCCGTGAAACTTAAAGAGGACCTATTATGTGTCAGCAGTGGCTTGTTTTGATTATTAAACATGACCAAAGTTTGAAATATTAAGGTCAGCCTATGTGCAAGTAAACCCTGTCAGCCCATCACACAGACTGTTTTAAACACTCATTGTCAGACTTTTTCCAGCCTTGGATCTATATGATGACAAAGATAGGATGTCTCTAACAAACAACTTAATCATTTATACACTCATGACCTACACAGACTTGACTTGGACATAAATGGCATTGTTTCTCTTTGTTTCTTAATATTTAATCAAAAAGCAATAATTTACCATTGTGTCTTTATCGTCATCCATTTTATGGGTTCTTTTTTCTTATCTTTCTGACCATTGCCTCCCTCTTACATCTCCCCTCTTCTCACTCTCCGTGTGGTTATTTATGGCCTGGTATGTGCCGTGCTGGCCCGAGGGCTCGTGCTCTAGTGATGTGTGGGTGCCGTTGGCCCCCTTCTCCAATTGCACCAGCAGACATCACAGATAATTATAGCTTTACCACGGTCAAGAAGCAGCACTGTCACACTCAATCACGGTCAGCTTGATGAATAAAGAGACAAGGAAGGTCTGCTGGGGCGGGGGACTTTGCATGTGTATTTGTGTGTTTGTCTGTTAGTGTGTATTTGGTCATGTGTATGAAGTTAATGGCTGTTCTGTCTGCTTTTGAGCATCACTCGGTGAGTCAGGCAGTCAGGTCTGTTACTTTAAGATGCCATCTTGAGCAATCAGACCAACCAGAAACCAGAGATGCGCTGCTTCACAAGCTAATAGTATCTTATTAGCATCACCTTCTATCATATAGCTTTTCATTAACATAATGTCAGGCATGATAAGGTCATATGATGTAGTTTGCTTAAGCTCCAAAAAATGGTAAATTATCCATCTGTGGTATTCTAAGCAACCCCCCGGGATTAGTAAAGGATTCTGATTCAGGTTCTGATTTAACCTCCTAGGATCTGAGCTCTTGTTAGGTACACATTTTGAATTCTTCATCATCGGGCCCCCATTAAGCATAATTAAGTATTATGTTACAGACAATCTAAAATTTGATGTCCATGCATGCGGATGCTAAGTATTAGGAGGTTACGCTTTCAATAGGTTGTTTTTTATTGTGATGCAGCAGTGTAAAAGTCTCTTACAGTTACTCATAAGGTAACATCTAATAACATTTTTTTAAAAGTGGTGTCCAAGTCCCAAGGAGTCTCTAAGGACATATGAGGGGTGGCAATACAATTAACAAGACTGGCAATACAACCAACATACAGCTACACAGAAAGACTTTGTGTAGTAATGATTATTCTCAGAAGTGGAACTTAGGAACTTATTAGGAATCGTTTGGAGCTAGATACAAGCCAAGGCAATCCAACCAGGCAATTAAATCATTTCAGAGCTAAGGGTTATTTGCTTTGCTTTATAGCTGATATTTGATTTAGCTGAAAAGTTTGTCATTAGATCTCTTCTGTACACCCTTACAATATTCCTTCCATGTCTGCTATTTCATGCAGGCTGTCACATCAGCTTGACACTTGAATCTAATTTGCGTGATTTTAAAAAAAAAATAAAAGATCTGACAGAGGCAGTTGTGGCTTAGCCATAATGTGCAGCAGTGCAGTCATTTGATTCGAGGACTTAAAAGAAATATATAAAAAAATCCAACCTAAAGGCTCAACAACCAAGATATATTCAGATTTTTTTCCAGTATTAGCCTGACACCTAAACACATTTGATTCTATATTCCATCAGTATGACCAGTTGTATAATGCATATATGTAACATTACATCTTCCATGTCAAATCCTGTAAGTGCAAGTTTCTTTCCAACATAGCGGAACTTTGCTTATTTTCTAACTCTGTTTTTTCTGTACATTGATGTTCCCAAACCATGATAACCCTGAATGACCATGAATGTATTTTAATGATTTCCTTGAACTTTTGTTTTTCTAGGGCAGAATGATTGTGTAGCATATATCGTTAGCAGTTACAAAAAGGTTAAACTTGTCCACTTACAAGTTGCCCTTTGACCAGATCCTATTAGTAGTCATCAGCAGGCTTCTAGCCTTGGCAGGATTGGTAGAAAAAAATAAGATGTGGTGATCAAAAGAGAGCTTTTTAGCACAACCCACTGTTTTCAATAAAGTTGAGGTCAGGACTTTGGAGAAGCCATCCCAAAATTAACATTTTCCATTCCACAACCATCTTTGCAGTGTCTTTGGGTAATATTTCTATTTAAACTAATTGTGCCCAAGTTTCAACCATGAACCTGATATTTTTAGGTATGAAGAATTCTGAGATTGTCTTCAATCTTCATTAGTCAATCCAGTTTGTGCAATGTACTAGTTCCACTGGCATCAAAACAGGTCCAGAGCATGATGCCACCACCTCTATGCGTAACAGTTTACGCTTCCAAATATACCTTTATTCATTATGGCCAAACAACTCAATCTTTCTCTAAAATGTAACTTTGGCTGCTCCCTTGTATGCTCCCCAAGGAGTCGCCACAGTTCTTTAATCTGCATTGGTAAATTGGCAGAGGTTTTACGCCAGATGCCCTGATGATGATAATGATGATGATGATGATGATGATGGGACTTCTTTATTGGATGGCAGCATCCAAGCTCATGGTGATATAAAACTGGCTCGCCAGTAGATGGTGACGCTGATGTAGTGGCTTCTAATTCATGGTATTGTGCCTTGGTCATTTCTAGGTTGTTTCTGACCATTGGAACCAACTTCCTCTCGGGTGACTGTGACAATTTAGGTCTTCTTCAGTCCTGGCAAAGTGGCTCCACTTCCCAATGACCCTTTATTGTAAAATGGCTTGAAGTGATAATATGAAAATCTGCAGTTGTTAAGAAATGGCTTTAAAAAACACGACTTAGGTAAATCTATGATCCTCTTTCTTAGATCTGCACTGAGCTTCTTGAACTTACCATTGCAAAATCTAGACCAGAACTGTGTTGTAATGAGCCCATAAACTAATAAACAGTGTACACTAAAATTAACCACAAAACTAAACATGGGCTATTATATATATCAGAAGTGCTTGGGATACAGCAGGCAATTAACATAATACCACTCCATATATTCTCTTCTGCTCATCCAGTTCAGGATCACAGGAGCCTATCCCAGTGGTCACAGAGCAAAAGGTGGGTTACACTCTGGACAGGTTGCCAATCAAATGCAGACAGACAATCTTTCACACCTTTAGCCAATTTGGAATTTCCAATGAACCTAACAGCCACATTTTGGACTGTGAAAAGAAGCCAGAGTACCTGGGAAAGACATGCAAACTACACAAAGAAAGGTGGAAACCAGCAGATTTGAACTGAGGACAAAAAATCAGATCAGTCATACGCCAGTGATTTAAACATTTCTAAGGGAGGCAGATGTTCAGTTGCAATATTTGAAAGGTGTAAAGCATGGAGCTCCAATATGAAAGGGAGCAGAAAGGGAACTTGAAGCAAAGTTACAACGGTGACATAGAGAATTCGATCCTGCTGTGGACCTGCAGCTCACAGTTAGACCTTGGTCAGGTTTGCTATTCTTATTCATGAGACAGTTTTAGGAAATGGAAGCGGCTTTGAATTTCACAATTACTCATATACTTGTGTAAATCTATTCATTCAGTCACTCACACAGTCCTGTTTGAACTTTATTTTTAAGTGATACAAGGCTACTGTGTGATAATCACCTCTAGCTTCAAGGTCCTTTAGCACATAGCTGTCTGAAATAGGTCCACCACACTTCAGCTTTCATCCCTGTAACTGTCTCATTGTCCCTTAATATATGAGGCATTATACCATATCATTAATACTGCATTACAACATATCTGCTTTGTACTAGAGTTTCAAAACTCTCAGAAGTCCAAACAGAGTGACCCACAGAGGACAGGAAAGGTCATTCCGTGTTTGTGTAGCAGTGTGTTTAAACTCATGCTATAACTAGGGGTGGGCGAGCTCTGTGAAAGGGGGTGCAGAGGGAAAGTACAACTGCAGGGGTTGTACTATGCAGTACTTGAAATAGACCACGGGAGTTAGCAGTCAAAGTTAGGACTTTGGGGGCACAGGGAGAGGGGAGGAAAGAGAGACATGGGCTGAAGATGATGAAGTTTAAGGTCTAGCAACTATCTTAAGGCAGCACACTGTTGTGTGACCACTTTCCCCATTTCATGCTACAGAAGAAGCCATATTGAAGACATCTTTATAAGAGAACCTGAATCTGGGAAATGTAGGCCTTTTTCAATCATTTTGAAGAACAACCAGCCTGTGCTGGAAGAAGTCCTTTTGGAAAGAAGCAGCCATCTGGTTGGGTTTTTAAAGGATCTTACAAAAGAAAACAAGAGCCATGATCAGGAAAGAGATACTCGATGCACGAAAAGCTTTGAGGAGTGCTAGGGAAGGTGTGAGTGGGCCGAGGAGCAAGAAACAAAGAGGTGAGTGGGAGATGGTATCAATAAAAAAATATGTACTATGACAGAAAAATCTTATTTTTGTATATAAATTTTTTGAACTGTAGTAAGAGAACGATTGCATTATTGCGGTGCATTATAAAATGCATACCCAACTAAGCGGAACAGCTGTAATGGAAATGAAAACAAGGTAATACACTTGAGGCCGCTATTGTTCCTGTTTAATTGGATTCAGTGTGTCTCTCTTGTATCCTCATGGATAATAGTTTGTACTGCAGGCTTTACTTCAAGGTACACCAATCATCATTTGGGAAAAATAATACAATAATTGCCCATAAATGTTGGTTTTCTCTGAATTTCACATGGGTGACATTTTTAAACTATTTACAGAGTATAGTAAGGCTTACTCAAGGCCCAGTCAGTTATTCAAATGTAAAAGGTTGAGGAAATATCATTTAAAATTAGACTAGCATAATGATCAAGTGCTGTATAAATTCATGACCTACCACTAGACTAATAGCTAAGTTTGAGAGTTTCTTTTTGCTTTTAAAGGTTTCTTTGTATAAATTATGCTATACAGGATTAAGGAAGAGTAAGAACCCGTTTTATAAAGCAAAGCTCTAAAATTTAAACTTGCAAATCCAGTTTTAGTTATTGTTGATGTTATGTTTGTGGAGAATCATTGCTGCAAAACCCTAAGTCTAATGTCTCCTCGATCAATGTCTTTCTGGCAATATACAGCATGGCATTCAACCCACACCTCATATATGGATTAAACTGGCATAGTGGACCAGAAATAATCTATAGCTACTTTATGATTTCACATTCCCAAAACATTTTGTTCAAGTGGATTAAGGTGCAGGACGATTAATTAGGCTTTCTATTCTCACGTGGCAGCTGAGGCAATATGTGAAGGAAAAGCCAGCGCTGCTTAGTGTTTGGTCTGGCGAATAGTGTGTTCCATCCTGCTGGTACACAGTCATTTCCAGTAACCCTCTGGGATTTGGTTGGGATTAGGTGGTAGGATCAGGTTTCACTGTGACTGTCAGCACTGGCCACTGTCATTTGGGATTTCCAAACTACCTCACAAATGAACTGAATCAACATGCTGTTGCTTCTTTTTGGTGGTAAAAAAATACCTGTTTTACTTTTTTTTCTCTTTTGTTTAACTGAGTGGCTGCCAAATGTGGTTTAAGTTAACTGTTTTGTCTATACTTTGGTCTAAAACTGCATAACTTCAGGACTTCAAATATTTTCTCAGCTCTCCTCACACATTACTTTTTACTTTTAACATAAGCCTTTATAGCCCTGGTCAGTTTAATATTTCCAACTTTTATAAAACACCCCTAATTTAGTCTGTAACCAGCAAATATCAACAAACTTGGGCTCAATGGATAAAGAAACCTTTGGAGAATTTTAATATGCAATACATTTCCTCATCATAGTGAAATTTGAAAAATACGCTCAACTTTACTTATGCTTTAAAAAAGTATAATAAATAACAGATAGCAGCCTCATAACACTGAGAAAGAAAACAGTGGCGTTATTCAACCTATTCAACCCAAATTCTCAAATGCAGTTCTATCTAATTAGATGCAGCATAAATAAAACATATTGTAGCAAATACTACATCTGTTTTCACTACAGTAGTATGAGATGGCCTCCTCAGTGAAAGTGCCACACTTAGGAAACTTTGAAAAATTACAGCAGTTGTGTTTTATAACAGAAAAGATCTGCATGCAGCACTGTGGTCTCCAGAATAGAAAGGATAACATTGTACTGTGCACTGTCTTGTAAGTATGATGTGAACTTATAGGCTGACATAAATTACAGCCATGATATGGAATAGAAACTTGACTTGTGCACGTCAAAGTTTCTTTACATGTGTAGAATTACTGAACAATGCTGTGAACTCCTGCAATAGACTAGCAACTCGCCGAGGGTGTACCCTGCCTTTCCTTTCATCATGCGACATCTGGAAAAGGCTTCCTGAAGTGGATAAGCAGTTACAAAAATGGATGGATGATGCAAACTCAAAAATTCATGGACCTCTTTTGTTTTGCTGTCTTTCTGGAGGTTGCCATGACAGCATTTATTATTACTCTTTCTATATCAACATGTGGTTGTGTGAAAAGTTTAAGAAAACAAAAAAACATTTCCATGACATCCAGAACCCTAAATTTGTTTGTTTTTACACAATCTTACAAAAACTGCTGAAGAAAAGTAACATTTTAAAAAAAATTGACATTAGAATATCTAAAAGTGTTGTTTCAAACAGTTTGTTTTTGACTCTTGGCTCTGTATGTTGTCAGTGAAAGTGGATATCCCTTATATGGTCATCTTAACCACACAGCTGTGGTTGTGCACACAAGCCCTACTCACCTGATGTTCAAACCTTCTGTTTGTGAGGGTCAGACAATCGGGAGAAAGGCTTCATCTTTCAGACAGTTGATGAACTGACATACTAAAACAAGGTCAATAAGCTCAAAAAGCTATAAAGTGAGCTGATTTTACCGAAGAAGTCTGGTTAAAAATGAAGACATATACTTATGGAACAACTGAATGACTTGGTCTGCAGTGAAAAACAGAAATGGTGTGATCTCACTATAGTCTAACAGCAGCAGAATCTGTTTTCTGTTGCAAAGAGATTATGCGAGCCTTGCTGCTGATAAAGCTCTATGCCTGGAAAGCATCCATCAAGGCTTCTCCACAGAAAGCTGCCTCTGTCACAAAATCAATGGGTTTCCGTGAAGTCTGCTTTCTCTCTTGTTGTTTTAAGCTAATTAAACTATAGCATGCGCCACCTGTCCGAAGTCTTTTTAGGACTCATTCAGTGTCTGGGATTCCTCTGCGCATGCTGAAATGGGAGAAAACACATTTTGATGCTAAATTTGTTGACATTTAAATTTGACTGGCAAAAGAAAAAAATAGTAGTCCTTTTGGTTTTTGCACACATGTTTGAAACATATTAGAAGTTACTAATGAGGATTCTGTCTGGGTATACTAAAGGCTTACAGTGGTGCTGCCTGAAGCATCAAACAAACCAGATTCAAAGTAAGATAGATACCATGCACCAATCAAATCTAATTATCCTTTCTTAATGGCTGACAGTCTATAATATCCCAGCCCAGAGATTGGTTGCAGCTGCCTCGTTGTGGCTTTTAGTGAGTATAAAAAAACACCTCATGAGTTTCTTCCAAGCAGCTCTGCCACCATATCTGGCTTTTCATTGGATGATGGTCATGGAAACTTGTGTTTTGATGGGCTTATTGATCTGGGGGGTGTTTGAACTGTTACTTGGGGGTGTATCCCATATCAAGCATAAAGCATTGGTATTGATTGCTTCACTTTCTGCTGGACCGAATGCCTCTCACTGGTGATGGATGGAGGAGGATGCGAGGCGAGCGAGGGTGAATAGAGGGAGGTTTGTTAAAATAACAGTGGAAAAGAGCAATCTGCTGCATCTAGGTTTGTGTTTAGTGAAGATCTAGTTTAGGCTGTTTTAAGGAGTAGAATAATAATTAATCAGATAAATGGATCTAGAAGGGAAGAAGCTCATGACAAGAATCAAAACCCATGTTCACAGAGCATCTCAGCTGGAGTAAATCTCACCTATTGATTCTGTGTTTACACAGCCACAAACAGCAACATGCCTCACTTAACAACGCTAAAAAGCATGTTGTTTGGCAAAGAAAGTCAGCAGTCAAGGATAGACGAGGTGTGCTGATATGTGGATGATGACTCTGGGTGTTTAGAGAAAAAGATCTGGGTCTGCCTGTAATTATTTTTAGATCCATGTGATGGAGGAGGTGCAGGGAGCACTGAAGTGTCTGAAAGAACAATTAATGTGAGTTAAAGTAGAGACAGCACAAGAGGTCTGATGGAGGAGGCAGCTGGATGGTGGAAAGTGGTTACATATTCTGGTCACATTTGCTCAAAAAATAAGAAATCCTGGAGGGGAGTGTTTCATAATAGTCTTTTTGTCTGCTTTACACAAGCCAATAAGTAGAAATAGCAGTTTATCAATAAATATTTAGAGCTACAATAACAAGACAAAAAGGAAGAAAAAGGAGACCTTTCAGATTGAATTAGCTTAAATATACCAGAGTTGTTGCTGATATATTGTAAAGATTTAAAGAGACTATTTGTAATGTTACTAAGGGGCACAGTGGTGTGGTGGTTAGCACTTTCACCTGACAGCCTTCCTGTGTGTGGGTGTGGGTGTGTGTGTGTGTGTGCGCGCATGTGTCCGTGCTATTTGGCCTTAGGATTGGATGTGACCCTAGCTGGCTAAAAGGTTAAGAAAATAAAAGAATCAATATTTGTAATGTGAAAGGTTTTAGTCCTTGTGGCAAATTACCAACTGTTCCCCCAGTTCCACAGTGGTTTATGCATTTATTTATGTTTTTTAAAGCCTGCGACTATATTGACTCATCTCACTGCTCTCAGCTACTTCATCTCAACTACTTTCCTTCAAGTGCAGCAAGTTCGCTTTTCAACAAAAAAATCTATAATGGACTGACTGTTCATGATCCTCTTGGCATAATGTCAGACAGTTTGTGACTAGTTGGTGAAAACCGTAGAGCATTTAGGAAAGAAGCAAAAGAAACAAATATTTTATTTAGGAGTTGATGAAGACCAGTGAAGCTAAAAGGAAACTGTCTATACATTTATTCTCTCTAAAAAGATATCTGCAAAAATTGTATTTATTTCAGCAGGAAGGTCCACTGAGAGCAAATTTTTATCACAAGTTAGACCAAATCAAGATACAAAATCAAAATGCAAGAAGCACAACATAAAATTCAAGATGTACATCATGATATATACCTTCAGCTGCTACCTTGTATTCTCCCCAAAGGGGTTGCCACAGCAGATGAATCTGCATTGGTAATTTGGCATAGGTTTTATGTCAGATGCCCTTCCTCATGCAACCCTCCATGGTGAGAGGGGCTTGTGTCCCCACCTGGAATCGAATCAGGGACCTTTTGCTTGCAAGGCAAATGTGTAAACCACTACACATGATATGCAATTTACAAATAACCACAACAAAAAACACTACTGGCCTCTCAAGAAAAATATCAATGTCTCCTTAAGAATACCACATTCCTTAGGATGCTTTTGAAGTCACAATGTATTTAAGTTTAGATCTGTTTCAGAAAGTATTCTATGTCCAAGTTGAGTAGTAAGAAAGATCTGTCAAACCCTTGCCACATCAAAAAACAACTGTTTGGAGGAATGTAGCTGGTAACTATTGGAGCTGAGACAGAGAAGGGTGCATAAGTAAACTGAAGGTTTATCCAGTATAGCTTTACAAAAATGTACCAGTGCTGTTTCTGTGAATGGTCAGGGATGGGCAACCCACCAAATCATAAAGCATGTAGTGGTGTGTGTTGCGAGACTTTCCTGTAGTAATAAACCATAAAAATGCATGGTACACTCACTCAAGACTCTGTAAAACAGAGGAGGTGGCATGTGCAAGCAATGCGCTTCGAGAAGTTTGTTCTTGGAACAGGAACTAAAGCCAGATTTATTGCAAGAACAAAAGCCAGTCTTCACTTTGAGCTTCCTAACAATGCATTGTGTACATTAAAAACACTTGTCATTTATCCATATATCCAAATACTTGTAGTCAGATATCCTTTCAATTAATGATCAGGTGTAAAAATCTGAGGTGTGGTAGTTAGCACTGTTGCCTCACAGCATGAGGGTCCAAGTTTGAATCCACCAGTTGGCCAGCTTGGGCCATTCTGTGTGGAATGTGCATGTTCTCTCTGAATACTCTGTCTTCCTCCCGCAGTCTAAGGACATACAGAGTGGTTAGGTTAACTGGACATTCTTAATTGACTATAGGTGACTGTCTCTCTGTGTTGGACCTGCAATTGGCTGGTGGGACATAAAAAAGAAAGTCTGGGCCCAGATATCCACTAGCTACTATAGCCCCAAAATGTTGGCTGCTATTATTATTATTACAGTATTACTGTAACTGATAACATTTAAGGGACACGGGGTCAGATTGAAAAGCCAAGTTCTGGGCATTTCAATTATGTTACACTGGGCCTCGGCTGCCCCTTATAAACAGCATGTGAGTTGTGTTTCTGTGGCCCCAGCCTGAATGTCATAGGTTTGTACTGTCTGCAGGGGATAATGTCAAAAATATCCCGAGGAACACATTATGTGGGCTGCTCTTGTTTGTTTTTGTGCTGTTGTTGATCCTTTGGCAACTTACCAGCAAATAGAGCACACA
>VUQH01042747.1:0-11200 GCA_015106775.1 Etroplus canarensis | reverse complement strand
GAGATATGCATGAGAAGTTTCAACAGAGAGAGAGAGTGAGAGAAAGAGAGAGAGAGAGACCCACAGGGCAGGGGACAGTGACAGAGTGTGCATATGGATCAGGGTTCTTTGTCCTGAAAACATTAGAGACAGTATGAGCTGCAGCAAGAAGCATTTCTTAAAGACATCATTCATGCCTGGTCTCATTGTGTATAAACTGATCATAGAGATATCCACCCCCCACTGCCACTTCCCTTAACAAAAACAGAAAAATTAAAGACAACTTTCAAACAGGGTCAAGCAAATTGCATAGCAATAACATTCTTGTCTTATTGAGCTTACTGGTTAAGATAATGCTTTATATCCACCAAAAAGAGAAAAAAAATCATTTTCCTGCTGTCTTCATTGTTTGGCAAAGCATCAATTTCCTGCCAGAGTAAATCTTGGGAGAATCCTATTTTTCTTATTTCTTTCTTATACAACAAACATTTTCAGGTTGTTACATATAAAGCAACACTGAGCTCTCTAAGTAGAGCACCTGAATATAAGAATCTATTCATCTATATACTTAGAATGAGAATTATTTGTTTTTATTTTGTTTCTACTCTCCAGCGCCTTGATTGATGTCATTGTAGCTAAAGACGACAGAGGCTAATTACTCATACATTTTATTCTTTCCACACACTAAATAACATGAAAATCAACTATCATCAATGTAAGCAAGAAGAAAGTAACCACTGGGTCCATCATTAATGATCCAGGGATCACTCCATGCTTTTGGATCAGCCACAACCACTTTCACTATGCACTGGAAAGGAAATCACACTTCCCTGTCAGCCTGATCCTGTTTTTTCTGCTTATTACATCCAAGCGTACTAAAGTAATCTCCTTTATCATCTCTGACAGCTTTCACTCTTTAGGATTTAGGATTTATTACTCCATGAATTAAAGTAGATGACACTGGAGCCATTGTCATCATGAACCCCTGCCATTTCACATTCCTACTGATTCTGTTTGAAACATTTTGCCAAAGTTCCAACTTCCACCAGAATCATCACTATGCAGTGAGAGTTCATGTGATTTGCAAAAACAGCAGCAGCGGCAGCACTAACAACACAAGAAAAGAATTCCACAGTAGAAAGAATAAGCATAAAGTGGAACAATCAAGCTGCTGCTCTCTGGTTGAATACCACTGCCTGGTTCAACATCAAATGTGGCCTGCTTTTTTATTTCAGGCAGTTCCTCAGTCAAATCAGTCACATCACACAAGTTTTCTCCAAGATCAGTGTTTGTGATATAGCAGAGACAGGCCTTGTTACCATAACATTTTATTTGCTCCTGCTCTGAGACAGAATCTATAAGATGAAAAATGGGAAAATATATATATTTAGAATATATATTAAGAAGTAATTAATTCAGTGTCTTCTGATAGGAGTTTTCATTCCCCTTTCCTGTTCTCATAACCAGAAATCCTCCTCTACTCTTCAAAGGCTAGGAGAGTTTTACTCTCACTCTCACAGAAAAGAACAAGAATCCTTTAAACTTTTGATTCATGGACATTTTCTTTTCTGTGGCTGAGGATTTGTTGAATGCCTAGAGCCTATAGTTGGTGTCCTTATAATCATATAATAAATACATTCTTGCTGGATAAGGCTCTGTGGTCATGGAAGTTTCTCTTCTGAGGTTTTTATATAAGATAAGATAAGATAAGATAAGATAAGATATTACTTTATTGATATCTTATCTTATCTTATCTTATCTTATATGGTTGGGTTGTAGAGTGTGTGAATGAGGGAGGGCTCTTTAGTTTAATTACTGTGGTTGTTCATTTCTGAAGAAATATCTCACATTTCAGGACACTGAGTGCCACTCACCACCCCCTTCTTTTAATGAGAAATGGAACAAAGAAGGCAACTTCATTTTCCTTGTCAGGTATTTTGCTGATACAGTTAGATCCATAAGTTTTGGGTCAATGGCATTTTTATAATAAGAAGCATAATAAGAAACAGCACAAGCATATCAGATCATCTGTCAAACATGGTCAAGGCAATGTTATGGCATTGGCATGTATTGCTGCCAGTAGAACCGGGTCCTTATTGCTTATTAATCATATGATATGTTTAATGATATGACTGCTCATAGAAGTAGCAGGATGAATTCAGCAGAAGCAGGATGAAAAGTACAGGGCTATACGCTTTGCTCAGATTCAACCAAATACTCCAAAACTGACTGGACAGCTCTTCACAGCACAAACGTATAATGAGACAAAGTATACTGCAAAGGTAAGTCAAGAGTTTCCAAAGGCAAACAAATGAGACATTCTTCAAAGCCAAGTCCACCACCTGATTTCAACCTTATAGAGGAACTTTTTAGTTACAGAAGACAAAACTGAAAGCAGAGAGACCCACAGACCTGCAGCAACTGAAGGCAACTCCAGGAGAAATCTGACAGAGCATTTCAAAGGAAGAAACACAGCATTTGGTGAAGTCCATGGGTTATAGATTTCAGGAAATCATTGACTGCAGATGATGTTCATCCAAGTATTAAAAACAGTCCTTATATTTAAAATTATGTTAGCTGTCTCTTAAAATGGTGGTCTACATATTAAAATGGTTGTAATTCTTAATCAGTTAATGCAATTCTTTTGTCAAAATCCTTGAACTGAAGCTGAAAGTTTTCCCTTTAATGACATTGACTGCTTGATTTAAAATCCACACTGGTGGTGTACAGAGGCAAAATTACAAAACGAATGTGTCAGTATCTGTAAACCTATGGAGCTAACTGTGTTCTGGAGACATTAAAAGATGTTTTGTGCTCAGCTCACACATGGTTCAGGATAAATCCAGGTCATAGATTCCCAGTTGTTTTTCTCTGCCAATACAATCTCTGTGCTGATCCTTGTCATTACATTAGTATACCAAGTCACTGTTTGCCAAGGAACTCTTAAGAGCACAAAACTCTCTGTTTGGTTGAACTTGAACAAACATGTTAATTAGTGAGCTGAAATTTCAGGTTAAGGATACTAAGCGCATTGTGAAAGCTATTATTATCAAAAACTTTTGATATTTTACATTCAACTGATTTTTGAGACATTTTTCCAGATGGCCAACTTTCAACAGAATCATCTCTGAAAAGAGAGAGTTCACATGGCTCTTTGTGCTGAAAACACTAGAGACAGCATGAGAAGCACTCACTTGAACAATCAACATTACATGCAGCACGCTATGGTTGCAGAAGTAAATGTGGATGCTACGCATGTCAGCGTGTGTGTAAACGCCTTCTGTCCACTGACTAGTTCCATCAGTGGTGTCTGTCATACTTTTTTGTCCAGTGTTTACATTTGAGCTTGCCTTAATTAAATTGAAAATCTGTAGCACAACTTGAAAGTTGCAGTTTACAGATGCTCTCCGTTCACACAAAAGTGTTACTGTTTGATCAGTTTTGTTTTGTGCCTTCTGTAAAAGAACCAAGGAAACCCTTCTTTTTTCTTCTCAGGTATTGTGCAGAAGTGTTCTGGAGAAGCAGACCTTCAAAGCTTTTTTTAATAGTAATATGCTCACCGGCGGGGCTGGTGCTGCAGTGGTTAAGGTACCGGGCTCATGATCAGGAGGCCGAGTTTGAATCCCAGCCAGGCTACCACTGTGCCAAGGCCCCAACTGCAAGCACCTCTGTCCACCCAGCAGTAGAAATGGGTACCAGTAAAATACTGGGGATGTGGAAGTACCTGACCACTCAGCAAAAAAATCACAAGGATTAAGATGTTTTAATCTGTGGCAAATAGCCGTCTCTGTCACAGCAGCTCAACTGTGAGCCGTCTGGGGAAAAAAAAAAAATGCTCAAGTACTCTCATACTGTGTTGTCAAGATTACACTTGATAGTATTTTCATGAATAGTTATTAATTGGATTTTTCTGTCAGTACGATCTCTATTTTAATCCTTATTGTAATAACATTAGTTCATCCAGTCACTGTCTGCCATGGAACTGTCACAACACGAAAGTCCCTGTTTGGTTTAGCTTGAATAAATGTGTTCATTAGTGAGCTGTGTTGGATCTTGCAGGCTGAGGCTTATATGGGCATTATGGGGGATGGACCGACAGTAAAGACATGTCATCAGAAACTTTCCATATTTTACATTCAAGTGTTTTTTTAAAACATTCTGCCAGAGCGCCAACTTTTAGTAAAATCATCACTGTACAGGTAGAATTTATATGGATCATAGTTCTTTCTTCTGAAAACAATAGAGACAGCACAAAATGCAGCAAGAAGTGCTCACTGCTACAATCACTCTACCACCCTCTGTTTGAGGACTATGATCTGTCCAGCTGCACAACAAGGCAAAGTTTTCAAATTTATGCAGTTTACTCACTCAAATCAGTCAGTTCAGTCAGTTCACTCAAAGTTTCCTTTTTTCTTTTTTGTTTTTTATGTATGTGACATGTCCTGCAGCAGAACAAATGTAATTCAGTTTTATAGGCACTTTTGCAACTGCAGGCTCAGGGTCTTATTCTGTGTCACTGTTACTCTTGATATAAATCAGTTGCAGATGCGCTATATGGACAAAAGTATTGGGCTTTTAGAGCATCCCAATCTAAATCTAAATAAGCGTTAATATGCCTTTGTGGACCTTGTTTTGTGCATTGGGGCACAGTCATGCTGGAACAGAAAAGGGTTTTCCCCAACCTGTTTCCACAAAGTTTGAAACATTGAATTGTTCAAACTATCAGCTGAAGCATTAAGACTTCCCTTCACTGGAATGAAGGGGCTCAGGCCAACCCCAGAAAAAACAACCCCATAGCATTAATATCCTCTTCCCTCACACCAACCCTCTGCATGTACTCCTTCACTACATCCATCAACCTTCTCTGTGGTCTTCCTCTTCTTCTCCTGCCTGCCACATGAAGCACGCTTTGTGTGCAGAAGTAAATGTGGATGCTACGCATGTCAGCGTGTGTGTATATGCCTTCTGTCCACTGACTAGTTCCATCAGCGGTGTCTGTCATACTTTTTTGTCCATTGTTTACATTTGATCTTGTCGCATTCTGCCTCCTCCAGCACAGAATTGTGATGTTCATCTCATTTCAGTGACATAAAAGTTGGATGAAATGCGACATGACTGTTCAGACTGAGGTCACTTTGAAAAACATCAGATACGCATCCAATTTAGGATCACATGTGAAAGTGGCCTAGATCTGATCTGAAAAAAATCTGATTTGTGCTGTTCAGACTGTCATAAAAATAAATCAGATATGGGTCACACATTGACAAAAAAAGTTGGCTTTGTGGCATTTTAGCCTGCAGTGTGAACGTAGCCTAAGGCAGCTGGCACTGAGGTACAGGCAGTGACATAAACAAAGGGCAGCAGGCTCTGAGGCACTGGCAGTAACACAACGAAGATGAGAAGCAAAAAGGCACTAATTAATGGCAGATAATCTGGGGGGAACACTCCGGGCTTCTGGAAGCAACAGGAACAGAGATGAGGAGGTTTCAACCTGGGCCAGAAGACTTGAGATCAGTAACTGAAGAATATTTTTTGAAGAACTGAGCAGGCTATACTAGTCACCAGTGAAGTAAGCTGAATGATACTAGTAGCAGGTGTTTCTGCTGATTGATGTCAGCTGTGGGACTGGCAGGAGTGAGGGGTCAACCAAGGCGGAGAGAGGGAGAGTGAGAGAGAGAGCAAGTGAGGGAGAGAGCGAGAGAAAGAAGAAGTGCATGTCAGAACCCTGACACATTCACACCGTACGTAGATAAGGAAGCGTCTTTATTTATATTACATCTCAAATCTCATAGATCTTGTCTGAGAAAATGACTCCTGTTTCCATGAATTGAACTTTTTCCTTATCTGTTTGTGAGATATGGAGCAAAATAAAAGTCAACTTCCAGGAGGAATGCCAAGAAAACAAGCTTAAGTCATATCATATCACTTTCTTTGGATTTTTTTTTTCCGAAAGTAATAATGTTGAAGAAATAACTTCATACATGCATTTTATTATTTGTGCATTTCAAAAACAAATAATACTACAATAATTGTATGATTGCCAACAAGACTCAGATTTACAACCTAAAAATCCTAACACAGTGCTTTCAGGAGAGAGTAAATGACAGATTTTCCAAAGCCTTCATGAATAGAAAAGATTTATTCAAATATAAAAAATATTTTCAGACACTTTACAACAATTTTTTTAACAGTAATTCCAAATTTATGCAATAAAGATGTTTATTGGAACAGAATGAGACTGTGTTGAGTTAGGAGAGATCCACGGAATCCAATCATGAGGTGACCAATCCCAGAAAGGCTCAGACCACTTTAGTGATGAATATATTGAAACCAAAGTAAAAAAAATACTTGCTTATGATCAATATTCAAACAGATATTAAGCTAAAAGCAGGGATGATCAAGGTTTAGCATGTTTGCTCTTGTGCATAAGTTGCACTTTGCAGTTAAGGGGACTTTATTGCGAGGATGAGCATGTTTTTAGACCTGGACATTTATTAGAAGAGATAAATAGTGAAGCTATAACTGAAACTCAGTAATGACATGTTGAAGCCAGGATTTGGGGCAGTTTGGATAATATTCATTTGACTTAAAACAATGATAATCCATCATTAGACTAAAGGGTGACTCATTCTTTCTTCTCTTCTTCTTTCGGCTGCTCCTGTTAGGGGTCACCACAGCGGATCATCTGTCTCCATCTCACCCTATCCCTTGCATCCTCTTCCCTCACACCAACCCTCTGCATGTCCTCCTTCAATACATCCATCAACCTTCTCTGTGGTCTTCCTCCTGCCTGCTCCATCTTCAACATCCTTTGTCCAGTATGTCCACTATCCCTCCTCTGAACATATCCAAACCATCTCAGCCTTGCCTCTCTGACTTTGTCTTCAAACTTCTCAACTTGTGTTGTCCCTTTGATGTACCTGTACTAATTTCTAATCCTGTCCATCCTGGTCACTCCCAGTGAAAATTCTGCCACCTCCAGTTCTGCCTCCTTCTGATAAGATAAAAATAACTCACAAATCAGGTGGAAAATACACCTAAGTTTGTGCATGTTATCATTTAATTGTATTTATTTGGATTACCTTTGAATCATAGTGCAGTGCAATGCATGACCTGAGATTTACTGAAGCTCTAAACTTATTAAAAACTAACATTGAGGGTGTTAAAACTCATGGAGTGGGCTGGTGAGAAAGTGAATGAAAGAAAAATAAATAATTTAACAAAAGAAAATGAAACAGAACATGAGTGTTAAGGTCTTGTCCTCCAGGTCTTATCCTGCTGGTTTCTCTTTCTTTCTTTTCTCACTCTATCGGGGTTGAGTCTGGGCTAACTAATTATGCTTAGTTTCAGATGTAGGTGTGGACGGCACAGCTGATCCTCATCAGCCATTCACCAGGTTATTTAAGCTGAGCAGTCTCACCTACACTCTGCTGGAACATTTGGCTACAAAATCAGTAAGATCAATTCTTGTTAAGCCAGATAAAGATTTCTTGCATGCTATTTCTACCAATCCTCTTGAATCATCACACCAAGTCAAGCTCTCACTTGAAATTCTGAACCTCTGTGACCCACTCTCACTGGAATCAACACACCACCTTCACAGGATCATTGGACCTTCACTAAAAGGATACTCACCTATAGGGCATGGAATTGGCAGCACAAACTCATTACCAAGAACTAGAGGCTGAAGACTCATTCCATGACCATTACTTGTTTAAAGTACTATTTCCTTAATAACTCCTGCTTTTAGTTAGGTTCTCTTGTTTGTCTGCATTTGGGTCTGCACACAACACTGTGACAATAAGAGAAATATCCTGAATTTAATTATGCATTTTCTACAGTAACACTCCATACATATTCAACCACTAATATAAGACTTGCATAACATTAAGAGAGTACATTATGAAGTAAACAATTACATGTTGACAAAAAAGCATGTCTTGTCAGTGACCACATATCACCTCACAGGTATGGAGGGCTTTCTGTTCAACAATTGGTGCCAATGTCAGCCTGTCTTCTGGTTATCATCCTCAGTCTAATGGTCAGATGGAACAAGCCAATTGGGAGTTGGAAGCAGCCCTTGGGTGTGTGGTGTTGACCAACCCTTTCATCATTGTCCTCTGGCCTTCAGGTGCTGACCTGCCTTTATCCCTCTCTCTCTCCTGTTTGGGTTGGGCTGGGTGTGTTAACACTGTTTGGTTCCAGGAGTGGGTGTGGCTGGGGTGAAGTCAGGCTGGCACACCTGTTAGCAGTTTCCCATTTAGGTTGTGGCTTCTCTCTGCATCTTGCCAGAATATTACCTTCTCAAAAGAAGTAAGCTAGGTCATCAGCTCATGGTTTCTGGTCTCTTTGTTTTTCTGGAGTTCTAACCTTATTTCTTGCTGCCTTTTCTATTGCAAACTGCGCACTTACCTGCCTGCCTGGACTCACCGTTTGTTAAGCCTATACTTCTCTCCAGCTTACCTGATGGTATCTGTTTCTCCTGTGGAGTCCCATGTAATTAATAAAACAATTAAAACATTTTTCCTGTAGTCTGAAATCTGTATTAAGAGTCCACTCGTTATTATTAGCTTGAAACCATAATTGAAACAAATCAGTATAACTGAACCATCAAATGTATTTGTCTCAATATTCAAACTAACAATCACAACATTCTCTTAATCTGAAAATTTAATGTATATTTAACTGATCCGTGAGCAATGATGACAATTTTCTCAAAAGAATGCTTTAAAGATTTTATTGACCAAAAATGTCCTTTTAAGTAATTTAAATTCTTTTCAAATATGGTTAAACTTATATTCTTTATATCTGTCAGTGAATACCAACCTGTCTGCAATTATTTATATATATATAAATAAAATATTGTATTTTGGTCAAAACAGTTCTTGAAACTCCAGTCAATGGTCAGTAATCTTTTTATTCTTTACATTTGATATCAACATGAAGTTGGTGTATACACATCATTGTATGACTTGCAGGGTACAGTATATTGTATATTGCACAGTATATGTAAAAGCTCATTTAGATAATGCTTTAAAACCACAGAGCAAATAATTAAGATCTAATAAATTCCACATGCAGAGTACAGTATATTATACAGTCAATTGTAGTATGTGTCCATAAATAATTTCTATTGCTGCTTACATCAAGATCCAGTTAAGCAAAATGAAATTCCTTCTTCCATCATCTGTAATGCATTTATACGCTATGTTAATTATTCAAATGTACAATGAAAATAAAGCTAATTCTTCTTGTTAACAAAGACATTATATAAGCAGGAGACATGCCACTCAAAGAATCCTGAATTTAAATATATGGTAATATAATGCAGTGAAAATGGCAACTGTATTATAAACACACAGGGGAAAAAAGCTTTTTAAAACCTTATTCTGAAGCAAAGTCCGCAAATTTTGTTTTAAGCAATTCTTATTAGATTTTACTGGTACATGACTGGTTCTATACAAGCAGGTTTAATATCCCAGTGAACCCTGAAATTAAAATTAATTTATAAAATGATAACTGCCCAAATAAATGTACAGAAAAATTTCACGGTGGTTAAGATAATTCTAATCATAGTTGTACCACATGCCATGGAAAGTATCGAAGGTTAAATACGAGCTGAATTTAGCTGTTTTGTCAATATTTAACGGCGAGATATGAACCATTTCAATCAACCATAAAGACCCCATGTGGTTCTCTGCATGATGAAATGGTTGCTCTGAAATTTGAGAAAATACAAAATACTGGACAAAATGGTTTTAAAATGACTTATATTTTAAAAATTTTAATTCTGTGCAATACTTGTTTTACTCAAGACTTATAGTTTGATGTGTCATATACAGAAGACAAAATTTCTGAGCCACTGAGGAAAAAGTTACATCAAGCAAAGTCAGTGGAGGTTTACTTTCCAATGCCTTGCTCTACTTCAACATACCTAAAAACAACAGACACTATCTGCTCATGTATTTTCTTCTTGCCACACTCAAACAGACATGTGAACCAGCCATTACCAATATAAGCCAGGTCTGAGTAACCACTGGGTCCTTCATTAATGATCCAGGGTTTGCTCCATGCATTAGGATCATGTGGAGATTTATTCAAATACACTCCTAGATCATTCCTGTCTGACTTACGGGTTTCTCCTTCATTCTTTAGGGAGTTGGTTGGATGGGTGAACAGCAGCCACTTGTTTGGGTTGTGGCTCGGATCACTTTCTGTATTGGTACTTTCAGGTTGAGCTGGAAAGGAGACCACACTTCCCTGACAGCCTGAATTTCTTTCAGGAAGATTTGAGTCATGTGTGCAAAATTCACCTCCATTGTTATTACTGACAGCTTCAACTCGATAGCCTTTCACATTACGGGCATTGCAATAGATGAAACTGGAGCCGTTGTCATCATAAACCTCTGCCATTTCACATTCAACTGATATTGTTTCAAACATTTTGCCAAATTTCCACTCTTCTTTCTCATCTTTCTCTTCTTTTACATCTTTCTCTTTTCCCTTCTCTTCTTTTTTAACATCACAATACAGAGAGAGTGCATATGGATTAGGTTGTTTCAAGCATGGAAAAATACAAAAAATGCATGAAGAATAATAAGCATAAAGTGGAACAATCAATCTGCCATCCTTCGTTTGAATACCATGGCCTGGCCCAACAGCAAATGTGGCCCAGTCTTTTATTGTATCCAGTCTGTCAGTCAAATCAGTCACTTCACTCCAGGTTTCTCCAAGATCAGTGCTTGTGATGTAGCAGAGACGGGCCTTGTTACAGTAATATTTTTTCTGCCACTGCTCTGAGACAGTGCCTTTAACACGGATGAAAAACAGGAACAATTTTTTGTTGACCTTGTCATACACTGGGCAGGGGTTCATAGGACGATATCCACAAATACGTGTCTTTTCCACAGGTTTGAGCTCTGACCACTAAAAATATATAATTTAGAGGTGTGTAAATAAAACTAAACAGCTGAAAGCAGAGTTGTTTATTTCAAAGTAATTTGGCTTTGAAAAAGGTTTTTTGTAATAATTACCTCAGTTGTCTTCCCAGAGGATTCCTCCTTCACCTTTCCTGTTTTCATGACCAACTTTTCTACATCTGCATCATCTGGAGTCCTTCTCTTCTCTGCAAAGGCTAGTAGAGTTTTACTCTCCCCCTCATAGATAAGAGCAGGAATCCTGTAAACATCTCCATTAGATTCAAAGACAGTTTTTTTCTGTG